>JANFAF010000161.1:0-118302 GCA_024663475.1 Pisolithus thermaeus | reverse complement strand
GCCCAGTGTTTGGACAGGGGAAGGTCCCCAGAGGTCTGTGTGGACTTCATCTCCAAGGTTTTCTCATCATGGTGGGTCATGTTCCTTTCCAATTGGCTTGCAGGTGGTCTTGGCATACTCACAGGAGTTGCAGGCACCCATAGTAGAGTGTGCCTCATTGAGTGTAATGCCAGAGATTGTTCCATCCTTGAGCATGGCTCAGATGGCTGCAGGGGCAATATGGCCAAGTTGGGTGTGGATTTCCTCCATTGTGAGTGGGTCAGAGGCCTTCGTGAGGCCAGCAAAAACATGACATGAGTGTTTGAGACAATATAGACCTTTGCTTAGGGGAATTTCTCCCAGCTTCTTCTTCCAAGCATTGAAGACCTGACAGCACTTGTCATGGAAGAGTGCCACATATCCTGCAAGGTCAAGTTTGCTTATAGAGACAAGGGTGATGCCCACTTTGGGTGCATAGAGCACATCCTTGAGGCAGATATGGGTTTGACCCTTTTCAGATGGCAGGGAAATCATGAGATCTCCTTTTCTGATTTTGAGGAAGGTATAGTTGTCAGCAGCTGTGATTGGCTTAGGTATGATGGGCTTGTAGTCGAGGAATTGACTGTGGTAGGAGGACATGTGCCTCGAGGCACCAGAATCGAAGAGGATGATTTCTTCATGGTTGTTGAGGCCTGCCCCTGCAAGAAGGGCATGGTCATATGTCCTGGTAAATGCTTCCTCACCAAGGTTGAGATCATCTGCCTGTGCAAGCCAGACTCCATTGGGCTCAGTGTCTGTGCTGGGTTGTGCAGTCGTGCTTGCTGCAGTGACTGCAGTAGCAGCCTTCTCACTACCTTTCTTCATCCCCTTGAACCACTTGGGGGCCTTTCCAGCCCTTCCACCACCCTCTTGCCAGCATTGGTCCTTGGCATGGCCCTTCTTTCTGCAGTTTTCACAGGTGGTTGACTTCTTGTCCTTTGCTGAGTAAGCTGCATCCTCAGTGGTGCTTGAGGTAGTTTTCTTTGAGCAGGCCTTGTGTCGATCATACTCATTGAGTAGAATCTTCATAACAAAGTTGGATTCGAGGTCCTTCTGAGAAATGAGAGCTGAGGATGTCATGGCAGTGATATTGGAGTCATATGAAGTTGGAAGGGAGCTAAGGATGATGGCTGTGAAGTCTTCGTCACTGATTGACTGTCCAAGTGTGGCAAGTTGTTCGTGCAGCGAGCACAGCTTGTCGAAGTGAGCACGAAGGTCACCCTTCTCATTGCAGCAGGTTTCCTGCAGTTTGTGACAGAGGTCAATTGTGACAACATGAGAGTGATTCTGGAAGAGGTTTGTGAGTGTGTCCCATACATTTTTCTCAGTCTCTTCTTTCTGAACTTGGAGGAACAGAGATTCTGGGAGTGACGCTGTGATGACTTGCTTCACAGCACCATCATCTTTGGACCATTCCTTAAACTTGGTGGGGTACTCACTGACAAGTTTTTGCTTGGCGGCTGTGGGCTTCCAGCTGGAATCTTTCCCTTTCAAGGGGTCCTCTGGTTTCACATCCAGGCCACTTAGGTGATCTGTTAGGCCTTTTGAGCCAACAGCCCACTCAAATTGAGCCTTGTAATAGAGCCAATTACTACCATCCACATTGAGGGTAGGGACTTGTAAGTAGTCTTCTTTTTCCATAGTAGGTAATGCTTCTGTCCAAGAATTTTTCTGGTATTAGAGCATGGGAGCAGGGCTCATAACCTAATGAGCTATGAGTCTACAGCACATCAGTAGGTAGTAACGAATGGTAAGAAAAAGGGTAGCTCACCTCAGTGATATAGGAAGTCACTGAGGTGCGAAGGAGTGTGCTCGAAAATTTACTAGGGTGATTATATAAGCAGATGTCTGTAGTACCTACTAAGGTAAACCTAAATATCCAACAGGTTGGCCCCAATGAGGTTGCCATTTCTTGAGTTTGGCTACATCCATTTCCACTACCCAGGCAGCAAGTTCAACCTTGTATTCATGTCTCTGGACCTTGTTATGCTCTTGCCATGCAATCTCTCCCACCTTCCATGTGGTTGTTACCTCTGCTCTTCCCTCTCTTTGTTTCTGTCACCTCTTGTGCTCAAGTTCTTCATCAGCAGCTGACTTTTTGAACTCAACGACTTGACTGTAGAATTCATCACCGGTGAGTAATCTGGGTAAACCATTTCCCACAAGCTTCCCCTTCCTCTTTTTTTGTTCCTTCTGTTTTTCTTCTTGTGCTGTGAGCTGACTTGACAATCTGCCACAGAACAAAGATTGTAAGATGACGGTTGAGTGCATTCCCACCAATTCAGCTTTTGCTTGGTTTTCACAAGCCAATGACAGCTGTAGTGCATCCTGGTATGCACATTCAACATCATTTTCTGGTCTCCACTGTCAGATAGTTACTTCCTCAGTAACACCAAGCTACTGTATTTAATATGTACCTGTCAGATAGTTACTCTACAGGTTGTCAGTAAATGTAAAGCTAAATAGAAAGAATGACTTACTCCTCAGTAACACCAAGCTACTGAGGAGACTACAGGAAAATTTACTCTACTGTAGTCCGCTTTTCTGCTTATGTAAGCGACTAATCTTCGCACCTAAAGAATGTACTACCAAGGGGGCAGTTTATACTCCAACACTCCCCCATAAACTGCAAGGATTAAATGATAGAAATGCAAAATGAATGTACCCATGTGTGAAGCAGGCAAATGTTGTGTAGTCCAAGTTCTCGAAGTGTTGGCGCGTTGTGTTGTGGCGTGATTACCCGATTTGGCCACGCGCGGCTCTGTGGCTGTTGCGTCGTCTCGCGCTCGTACGTGCAGCCTCGCTGATGCTGCCGCTGCCTCCCCAGTCGGTTTCTCGTACTGGCGGCTCCCCCAGATTGCTTGTAGGATCTCCGAGGTAAGTTCTGATGCGATTTCTACAGGTTTCGTTGCTCCGAAGACTTCGTTTGGCCTCGAAATGGCCCTGGTAAGTTTGCTGACTATCTTCACCTCGTCTGATAATGTTTCTAGGCTCCGTTTCTTCTCGTTTACGATGGCGGCTGGTAGGGATGACCTCGCGGGGGTGCTCGGCAGGTTGTATAGGGGGTGCAGGTGAGTTCCGCTTCGTGTTTTTGCCTCTAACTTCATCCTGACCCTCTTCTCCTCCAGATAGTGATATTACTTCGTCGTCGCTCGTTTCTACACTCCCAAATGTATATTTTCGTTGTCCTGTGGGTAGGATATGCCTTGATATATAGACGTTTGTTTCTGCAACTCGAGACTCGGCTTCGAGGGTAAGGCGCTTGCTGCGCGCGCTCCGTTTGCAGTGGTTTTCGAGGTTTCCGCGAACGCTCGACTCGTTTCTGTGGTCGCTCGACCCATTCCCTGTCTCGCCCTCGAGCGGGCTGTCCTTCTTTGTCGCCACTGGGCTTCTGTGTCCACAACTCGGGCATGGGGTAAGTTCTCCATGTGTAGTGCTGGCAGTCATTGCCGCGCTTTCGGCTTCAGGTATTTCTTCTTCGTCTATCTCTGTGAGCCAATCCGATAGCTCGTTGTCCTCTTCGCTAGAATATTCTGCATGCGCGAACCACACGCCGTCGGGTTCGGCATCGCTCGTCTCGCCATCTGACTCGTTCGCGACTGCAGCCTTCTCATTTGGCTTCTTGCGCCCTTTCCCTTTTCCTTTCGAGTTGCTAACCTCATCTTTCTCCTTTGTAGCCTTTTCTTTACCGGCTCGGCAGTCTCGTGCCATGTGGCCATACTTGCCACAGTTAAAACAATCTCCATGTATCCTCCATTGCTTTGAATCTCCAGATGTGGTATATGCGGCATCCTCGCCACTTTCGTTCGTAGACTTTCGCGTGCCCAAATTTCGGCTGTCATACGCATCTAGCACAGTCTCCATAAGTACGTCTGAAGTGATCGCTGTTCCTGTAACTTTCGAGAGAGCCATGACTGCGCCGATTTGCGCCTGGTACGAGTTTGGAAGGGAGCTTATAATAATCGCAGTAAAGCTTTCATCTGTTGGCGCCTGGTCCATCGAAGCTAACTGTTCTTGCATGTCTCGTAGGGTATCGAAATGTTTGTGAACGTCCTCGCGCTCTCGACAACGTAGGTTTTGCATCTTTCGAAGGATTTCGACCGCTACAACTCGGGATCGCTGCTCGAAGAGCTTTGCAAGATGTCTGAAGATTTCGCGTGCCGTTCTGAGCCGTTTGATCTGTGTGAACAAGGTATCTGGTAGTGTTCCAGCGATCTGCTGCTTGACGACAGCCTCGCCCATTCGCCATGCCTTCATTTTGGCCTTCCAGACCTCAACCTCTTTCCTTTCAGCTGAATTTGTTGGGGACCAACTCTCCCCTCGACCATCGAGTGATTTCGGATCTTCGGGCTCCGTCTCCGAGCCGTCTAAGTGCCCTCCAAGGCCTCGTGCCTCGACTGACCATATAAGTCTATCCTTGTAGGTGACCCAGTTTGTGCCGTCTGCCGCGAGCTTCGGCACCTTCAAAAATTCATCTCCGAGTTTAGTTTCGAAGGACATCTCGTAGTTCTTCTTTTGGTGGTCTTCTGTAGTTCTTCTCTCGTGCGCAGTTAGAGCTCGGGGCTCATAACCTGTCAGATAGTTACTTCCTCAGTAACACCAAGCTACTGTATTTAATATGTACCTGTCAGATAGTTACTCTACAGGTTGTCAGTAAATGTAAAGCTAAATAGAAAGAATGACTTACTCCTCAGTAACACCAAGCTACTGAGGAGACTACAGGAAAATTTACTCTACTGTAGTCCGCTTTTCTGCTTATGTAAGCGACTAATCTTCGCACCTAAAGAATGTACTACCAAGGGGGCAGTTTATACTCCAACATCCACTCCAATAACTTGTCACTTCACTTCCAAGTAGGTGTCACTGGTGTGATGATGGTTGGGAGTTTATTTGCAGAGGTAAGTGGTGTCTCATGAACTAGGAATGATGCTGATGTCAAGGCCAGTGTCTCCACAGCTTCTTTGGCAGCAGAGTGCCATGAGGTATTTCTGTGTTCAGAGGGTGATGGAGTTAATGATGTATGCGAGTTTGAATTTGATATTTGCTTGGCTTGGAATTCATGAAATACTTTTGAGACTGCATGGACAAGACTAGGCTGCAAGAATGGCAAGTGACCAACAGCTGAGGTCTTGAAGCTAGGTGCAAGCATCTCATCTGATATGACACTGGGATTAAAGGGCCATACACCAGTCTTCTGAAATGCAGTGTGCACAGACTCTGGTGTGAGTGCCTTTTCATGTGCTCTTGTATAGATGGAAACAAGGTTCATTTTGTCAACTTTGTGCTGCTTTGAGCTCTCATACTGATCATGTTCTTGAGTCCAGTAATGTTTGAGTGGTCTGAAAATAATGACATCGAGTCCTTGGTAAATGTGTGTAGTATGAGCTGGATAACACAATACATGGATGTTGTTCTCTCTTGCATAGTCTAAGAACTCCTTTGTATAGTGTGAGTTGTGTCCATCCACTAGCAGAAGGCAGGCACAACCATTTGCCTTGGTATGAGTCTTCTTGTCAAAATCTTCAATCCACAGCTGTCCAATGACTCCATCTGTCCAACCCTTTGGGGAGTGGGCAACACTAGGATTCATGAGTACATCAATTGGTAATCCTTTATAATACACCCACCTTGCTCACGGTGTGTTATCCTGATGCCATGCAGTTGAGAACTGCTGACCTTTGTAGATCACTGTGGGTGGCAAGTCCTCCCCATCAGCACAAATTGTTACCATGACTGTGATGTTCTCATGATTCCCATTGTGCTGCTGGTATTGTATCTTTGCTTTGGCAGGGCCAAAGACACATTCCTTGACACCCTTGCCAGGTTGGAATCCAGTTTCATCAGCAGCCCACAAGCAATCTGCATCAATCTTGAACTTGTCTATCATATTCCCAAGTAAGTCATACCATTCCTTGTTGGTATTCTTGACAGCACAGCCATGAGCAGTATCAAGGCTTGAACTCCAGAATTGATGCAGTTGGGATGAGTGATGCTCAATGAACCGATCTGTCCAATTCTTCCCCACTCCAGATTCTGGGAAATCATCTCCAAGGTGAGACTGCAAGATGGTATCAACATGGACTTTGAGTGACTGGTGATTGAGTGGGAACCCTCGTGTGGCACAGTCAAGGCAAAACTCAACCACAGTCTTCTCTTCTTCTTCAGTGAGCCAGGAATTCTTCTCCATATTGAACTGATGACAGCTTCTTCCTCCCTGCAATTGCCTCCATACTGTTTCCTTATTGACCTTTACATACTGGTTCTTTCCTTTCCACTTCATCTCAACCTCCTGGCATATTATCTGTAGGCCCTTCCATTTGTCTGAGGGATTTTTTTGTTCTTCTCTGTACAGCTCAATAGCCTGAGCCAGAGCTTCTTCTTGGTACTCTGATTTGATTTGCTTCCTCTTGCTTTGGGACTTTGCATGACCAGGCATTTTTTAGTGTGGAGGTGGACATAGCTTTTTGTTGGAGATAGAATCTCCCCTGTTGATATTGACTTAGGTGCAAGGTTTAGATGATTACATAAGCACTTAGAGCGCACATTTAGAGTACACTTTTAGTACTGTTCCCTCAGTAGTTGAGTCACTACTGAGGGTGAGTCTACTTATTATTTAGTAGTTTCCTACTTACTGATTCCCTGTAGCTGCCTACAGGTACATCTAATATATCAGTAGTTGAGTCACTACTGAGGCTGCCTACAGCCTTTTTCAACACTTTTTCCTTGACCCTGTGTCATACGTTATGTCTCCATACTGCCTAACCATACAAGGAATATCATCATATCTTAGCATCAATAGCAGTTGTGATAACCACATGAAGGACATGAGGGACTGGCATGCTTCTGGCACACCACCTGTACATTTTGATCATAGATGCATGTTGTGTCAAGGTAGCCAATACCCATTCTAACAATGTACACTGGTTCAAGTGCTCAGGGATTCTTTATTTCTTTGCTCAGTGAGGGAATGGTCAAATATCTGCCCATTTTGAGGCATGAAATAAACATCAAGAGCTATTCAACAGTACTTTGTTCATTATATATTGATTCATACATTCCTATGCATATTAATTCACCTCCTGTAATGTTGTAGTTGACTGAAACTACATAGTTTTGGAGAGAAGGGGTGGGTGGCTCAAGTGATGATGGGTGGCTCAAGTGCCGGTCCATGACTGTACGCTACCTTGGCCCTTTTATACAGTAGACTAGGCATGTAAATGTCCGAGTAGATGAACAGGCGTACGACCGTACGATCAAAGAAAATATGTAAAGAGAACCAAGCATGATTGTCAGTCTTCTGGACATTTAGACATACACTCCTTGACGTCGAACCGAATCATTACAACCAAACACTCGGGGCATTCACTGGGCAGGCCCGTAGTACAAAGTACATGTAACAACGACATGGGTGCTATTATCATGAGTCATGTCAGTACACAGTTCTTCTTGTGGGTTTTCCAATCCTTCACTTGACAATCTTTGGAGCAGTATTTGGCTTTCTTACACCTGGCACATACAGACAACGGAACGCCTCCCTTTCCGCACGCCACACACTTAGTCAAGGCGAGGTCAGCCGGGATATCTATCTTCATTCCTACCTTCTCGATATACGAGACAGGGAACAACGGACTGATTGCTGCCCTCGTCGCATACTTGGCCGAGACGCTGCCATAGCGTTCCCTCAACACTTCTGTCCCGATCCCCATCCCACAGGAGCACCACGGCACCTTCTTTGGGTCTGATCCGGCACCCGGGTAGAGTGGAACGGAGTTAAGAACGAGGTAATCGCAACTTGGTTTATGCTTCCAAGTACGGCACCTCTCGATGAAGAGTGGAAGCAAGTGTCTCCATGCTTCGGACTCGTACGTGTCTGTCTTGATGGAAAGTACGTGTTCTACCTTCAATTTGTCTCGAATGTCACTTGATCCTGGTATGATCCATGAATCGGCTACGACCGTATGGGAGCCAAGGTCAAGTCGGATATTGGTAACGAGGATCGTTGCGTAGAATTCATCCTCTTCAGGGTTCCACAAGGTGAATTCCGCATGAGTAGGCCCTTCCAATCCAGCAGCGGAGACAAAAAAACAGTGAAGAGAGTCCTTCAAACTCATAAAAGTGTCAGGCGTAGATCCCGGAAGCCCGCTCCCTTTGCGCGACGCACGCTGCCTTTGGGAGAACGTAAGTCCCACATGGGGTCTAAGCCAGTCGAATGCGTTGCGACTCCTGGAGAGCTTGAAGGATGGGCAACGATCTAAATTCACGCGGTGCATACTCCAGAGCGTCGGTACGCCACAGTCAAAGGCCGCTCTGAAATTCCCCGCGATATTAGATTCTCTTTTGATGTTGAGTGTCAGAGTCATTGGTGCAACCACCTGTTCTAATGTGAATCACTGGTAGTGCAAGGTGGGTACAACACTCGCCTCAATGTACTTCGATTTCCGTGCTACGCGAAGTTTGACATTTACCGTGTCAACGGGGAAAGGGAAGGAGATGACATGCTCATATTGATCGACATTTAGCTTGGCTTTGTTTGGGGACAACTGTTCTACAGTGACCGCGCAACCGCTAGCAAGTGAAGCTTGTCCCGCCGGGTCTACGATGTCGACGTGTGCAGTGAGCGATTGTACTTGCGTATTATACTTGTCCATCTCCGCGTGGATTGGATGGCCCTGTCTCTTTGTGTCCAGCTTGGGATGTTCAGGCGAAGGCTCCGAGTTAATCATGCCATGGCTGGTTGTCGGTGTCCTTGCTAGGACATGGGTATATCGTTCGTCGGTCAACAGGGCCTTAAACAGACACATCTCCAGCCCCAACTTTTTCGTTAACTCCACGGTCCCAAGAGTGGAGCGCACGCCCAGACCAACAGTTCCACCAGACATGCAGATGAGCGTGGAAGAAAGAACAGGGAAGGAGACGATCAAAGGCGAGGTGCCGTTGATCCCCGCTTTGTCGTCGACAATGACTGCCACCTTATTCTCGTCCTCACCTGACACTTCAAGTTTTCCGAACGATCCTGAGAGACATGCAAAGGAGTTGTGCTTGGAGTCAACTCGTGTTTCGCATTGTAAAATGGGAGTACCAGCATCCGAGAGGTCAGATTGTACCTTTGTGATAATGTGACGGGGAACCACTAGCACGACTGTTACGACTTCGGGAACTGTGCTCCACGCTCGGAAAAGGGGAGGGTCTTCTTCGGAGAGAAGTTCCTGCACTTGCGTAGGGCTAATCCAAGGAAGAGAGAAACCCGCGAGGTGTAGGTGACAAGCTGTTTCTTGGAAAAAGTTGGAACCGGTGATAAGTGTACTATCCTATAGAATTAACGACTGTATATCATTGATAACTCTGTTCCAGTCGCAGTGGACTCTTGTCTTCATGTGCGCAATCAACAAAGCAAAGCTGCGGCGCGAATAGTGGATGATCACCGCAGACTGTATCATCCGCTGCGCCTGAGAATTGTCGACAGACAGGATGGCCATCCTTTTTCTGACGTCTTCATCGGAGAACATGTTCAAGTATATGTCGAATAGCTTTCTGGCCAGTTGGGTTTCGGAAAAAGAGAATTCGGCTTTATGTAAACTATTGGAGGGATGACCAGAACTGATGTGCTTCCAAGCAAGGCGTTCATGATACTGGTTTGGGACAGGGTCTGCGATGCCCTGCATCATGGTCTCGGCAGTGTTGGAGCGTGCGGTGAAACGGGAAACATAGGCAGAAGGGACGACACCTAGGAGTAACGACATCGTAGAGAGGTCACCACACATGTGGTCCAGGATACCTTCGGCGGGCGAATCACCTGCAGGCAGTAAAGCTTCCGTATAAAGTGTTGAGGAGGAGGAATCAAAGAGGAGGGGAATGGTAACAGTGAGCAGGTTTTGCAATCCGAGATGATCAATTAGGTTAGACGTCTCAATTACATTGAAAGAAGTCGGAGCAGGAGATGGAGCGCTCGGGGAGTACAATGTGTCATCGAGCTGTACCACTGATCGCCTCCACGGCGCGATGAATATCGGTGTGTGCACCACAGATGCATTAGCAGAACGGAGTGCCTGACAGAATGCAAGTGCCTCTCCAGCATACATCCGCACCATCAGGGATGCTGAAGAAGCACTTGAGTTCTGTACGCGGCGTATGACGGCCTTGCACCAGGTGCTAAACTGTTGGCGTGCAGCCCGCACGACTTTGGGGATTGCCGATGTTGTCTTGTCAGATAATTCCAGACCAGCAGATGCTAATGCCTCTGCAAGGTGAAAACCGGAGACGGGGTCTGTACCGTAGTGCACAGCGAACTCATCTCCGAGTAAGGAGAAGGCAAAGGTGGGGTTTGGGTTGTTCGCCGGTTTCGTATCCGGCGACCCGTCGTCCGTTGTGCCGGTCATCCAAAAGTCCTTGAATTGTTCCGAAACAGCGAACAGGGTTACTGGGGCGAGAGGCCCCGCTGAGCGCATGGAAGTCGCTACAACATAATCACCATGTCGCTTCCGCACGTTTTTGATGCCATCCTGAAACTTCTCCTTGAAACGCTTAGCTTGCTTAGCACTGAAGTTGGATGTCCCGAGCCAAAGTTTCCAGAACCGACCAATCTCAGAAAGGGTATCTGAGCTGCACATGGTGACGACGTGCGCATAAGGACCTTGTTTCCACGAGTCCAGATTTTCAGTAAGCGGAACGAGCTTGCGACATTGTTCGATGAGCAACGAGAGCGAGCTTTCGTCCAGCATCATATGATAAAATATGTTCCAGATACTGGGAAGCCTATTTTCAGCGGCATTATCAGCTAAGAGCGTAAAGAGCAGTGTATTGCGGGCTATTAAAAGAAAAAAAGAATCACATGAGTGAAGAGGCGCTCGCCCAAACTGCCTGCACTTACCGAGGACAGCGGCGTCAACATCACAGCAGGTGACGTCAAGCTTGCGAGGTTCTGTGGTTCTCGCAGTTAGAAGAGAAGTTCACAGGTAGGATACTGGCGCCATACCATTCGGTATTGAGGCATCAGCGTACGCTGTGTACAAAATATGCCTGGGATCGCCGCAGCCAAGGAGCAACACATCTGCCTTGTGCTCGGGAGGCAATTCCTCTGTGAGGCAGATAGCAGATGTGTTGCCGACTGGATAGAAGAAGATGCGAGCTGGCCAGTACAACGGGTGGGACATGGTTCAGATAGAGTCTGGCTGTAAACGAGTCAACCGTAGTCTTTGAGGCAGCGGGTACAGGGCGGGCCCTACCACTCTTTTAGTATAACCCAAGTACCGCATCGGAACAAAGGGAACCAAATGTTGCCACCTGGTTTTCATTCGTGCTACTTATACTGTATGTAATCTGGAGGTAGATCAGATGGCCGGCCGTGGCACATGGTATCGGCATGCTATCACTTATCAGTAGTGGACGAGGTTTCAAGGTCTCGAGCAACATTTAGGGAGGAAAGGGTCGCGAGTCGGATCTATGTCGCCACGAGGTGTGCAAATATGAAGGTCATGGGGGCAAACTTGAACGGTATCTCTTCTGATTATCACAGGCATTTGTCTATATGGTGCTGCGTGACCCTCTTAAGTCCCTAATGCGTGGCACTCTTTAACTGCGGTTTCATTGCGGCAACCGTTGCCTTCTGTCGTGGACAAAACTAGCCTCAGCGGAAACAAAATAGATCTGCTGTTGCAACACGAGAAGAGGAGACAAAGTTTGTGCATACGACAGATTTCATTGGAGACGGACGTGACTCCACCAGTCACTACTACACTGGGAGCTAGTATGCACTGCCCTATGTTGACACCAGCGTTAGGGCGTAGAGGTCTACTCTCAGAAGCTACAAAGGACACTTGTGCCCTCAGGTCAAGTATTTCGTTAGAGACACGAGGCATCATCGAAAGATAGGGAATGGAGTTCTAAACCTTACATCGGAACGACCTCAGACCAGCATGGGTACGTGAATGACGGTGTCACCAATACCCTCGTAAAAGATGTAACTCGCGACGACATTCGTGCTCCTTGCCTTTCCCAGGGCGTACGTGGACGCAGAGCAGTGTGCAGCTGCCTGGGTACAGTAGACGGGCAGACTCAATTACGTTTGCGGTTTCAATGGCTGCCTGCGGTCCACTTCGCCACGCATCGAAGCGGAGTGTTTCATCGAATAAATTTGTGCATTTATAAAAGGGAGTGCTCTAGTAATGAGTGAGACAGAACACCGGGTATGCACGGACCTCTGATTACAGCGGCAGTTTTAAAAGCGGACGCCTGCTTTTTCGTAGGAGGAACCTCCAACGGATGTCTGTGAGCTGAACCAAGCGCCAGACGCTAAATTTATTATAATGAATGGGATTCGGGGGAACATATATGCTCACTATTCCCGCTGTTGAAGTTCGTTACATCTTGCAATGTCGAACGACAGTTTCACCTCAAGAACACCTGCAGGCAACTTGAGGTTGACCGACCGTGCAGGGATTGAGTCTCTGCTAGGGCCTCGACAGCAGACAATGGCTCCGCTACGGTTGGGAACTCCTTACTAATGGTGGTGGCATGGTCGACCAAATAAACCCAAACTCGGTAGATCATTTTCTCACGCATTGTCCACCCCCATCCATCATGGCACGCGTTCCCCGCACTCGCAGACAGCGACAAACTCAGCCCAGCGATGAGGACAGCGAGCCCGTCCCATCCACAGAGCACGCTGAGAACGAGCTTGAGCCCTTCGTCATTGACAACAATGTGTCGGAGGATGAGGTAGAAAACGACGAGAACGCGCCAATCAATATCGACGAAAGCGCGAGGCCCCTACCTGCCCTGTCGTTTGCACCGCGCTCGTCGCTGCTACGCACGCCCATGTCACACCACATCTCAGAGGATTTGGTGCTTCGCGACATAACAGACCAGTTCTTTTTTCCACCCACACCATCGCCAATCCGCATATCAAAGAACACGCTCAAGAGACCTGCTCAGAGCACGCTTGAGCCACCTCGCAGACCGAAGAAACCAAAGGCACACGCGTACCCAGCAGATCCACCCAACTGGACACACCTCACTCAACCATCGTCTTCTCTCCCACCCAGCTCTCCCCTGCCCACGTCTGATAACGGACGAGCCCACGGTCATAACTCCAGTGCCCGATATGAATACGAACTTACGAGTACCCCCATCCGAGTATCTGATTCAGACCCTTTTGGGTTTCTTGCCATCGAGCGTGCCCTGAAGGCAGAACGGGCTGCAGCCGTTCCACCCGTGCGCAAATCTGCACCGAGGCCAAGCACAAGTGCCGTCAAGTCACCTCCGCGCAGCGTGGTTTTCCTATCCAACACCCCCACTGCACCCGTGCGCTCGTCTTCTGCGCGGCCTCAAGAGGCCATACCTACCAACTACGAAGATATCGACGATTTGTACCTCGACGAACCTGTCGCAGGACCGTCGTCTCGTCCACTCATACCTTCTGCCCCATTGTTGGGCCAGCAGACTGCACGTGAACCCATACCAGAGCCTCGTACCACACACTCTCAGACGACATTCCCGGATCCACTGCGCACACCTCGCAAGCGTAAAAGGATCGCATCTCCTACTCCAGAAGAGAGTTCAGAGGGCGGCAGTCAACCTTCTAGTCCGTCGCCTGTCAAGGTGTCCATTGCTACTACGAGCAGGCCTCGTACCAGTGGACCTGTACAGACTCAGGCGCTGGTGCAGAATGAAGCTTCAGCTACTCCAGTGCTGAAGCATACACGAGCTCAGACCGCCAAAGCTCGGGGTAAACAGCCGGTAGGAAAAGTCGGCCACGAAGTGGCACCGGCTTCCAAGCGTGTCAAGAACAAAACGCGCAATTACATACCCACACCATCTTCGACGCCGTCCGCTCATCAACGGAGCGCCGTCGATTCATCGCCGTCATCACATGTGGCTACATCTGTCCGACCACGGCGGCGGAGTGCGCGACAGGCCGCAGCAGCCAAACATCCCATGCGAAATAGCAGCGAGACCGAACGAAGTAGTGTTGGCATTGGGAGGATAAGGACGCGGTTGAGATCCGCGCGATCGACTGCAGACGCAAAGTCCAATCCTCCTGTTACGAGACGGACCACACGCTCTGGTTCTCGCGCAATCACTGCAGTGCCTGGTAAGCAGGCAAAATCTATGAGGGAGACGAGGAGCGGCGCGAAGGCAAAGGAGGGCACTACTACCCGTGGGCGTGGACGGGGTAAGGGCGTCGGCGCGAAAAGCGGTAAAGACGCCAAGGGGAAGAGGAAGTCAAGACCGTTGGAGGATGTACTTGGAATGTCAGATGATACGCGCGAGGTGGGTGACTTTATCTTCACAATCCAATACTTGTCGATGCTGACGTTGTAGCAGAGATACGACAAAGAGCGACGCGAACGGCAGGAGTATTTCAAGCGACTGGAAGGATATCAATTGCAGAAGGAGAACGTGTATGTTGTATGATTGTACTGTATGGATGTACCACTGCGGACGATAATTAGCATATCATAAGTACGATCGGGTTATTAGCCGAGCTGATCGAGAAGATTTGGGTTATCTTGAGTCAGTGACCTCGACGATGCTGTACATTATTGGACTGGGTCTTTGCGACGAAAAAGACATCACCGTGCGTGGACTGGAGGTACGCTGGAAGGTCGCCTTATCGTTGCTGAGGCGCTAATCGGGGCCGTGCCAGGCGATCAAATCGTCGTCGCGGGTGTATCTGGAAGCATATACGAGCATCCTCCTGGTCAACAAGGAGCGTCTGGTGAGTGTACCGTCCAGCGCGTGTGCACGGATCTGTGGGGTGACCACACTAACTACAAGGTTTGAAAGGAAACGTTCTATGGCAAAGAAATCATCGTCGCCGACCGCGACATGGTCGAGACACAGGCAGAGGAAATCTTACGTGGGGCAGATAAACAAGACGTATCGCTACTCGTCGTCGGCGATCCCTTCGGGTGCGTCTTCGTCTTTACATCCAGTAACTAACTTATACGAGTATCACTATTATGTCCCCCCTCCCCAAAACAGCGCAACGACCCACATCGACATCGTCCTTCGTGCACGCTCGTCTGGTATCCCCGTTCGCGTGATCCACAACGCGTCGATAATGAACGCCGTCGGCGCATGCGGGCTCCAACTGTACAACTTTGGACAGACGGTCTCTCTCGTGTTTTTCACCGATACGTGGAAACCCGACTCGTTCTACGATCGCATACGCGAGAATATGGGATTGGGATTGCATACGCTCGTGTTGTTGGATATCAAAGTGAAAGAACAGAGCGAGGAGAATCTTGCACGGTACGGAGCGTGCTTTGCTCGTGGATAAAAGCACTAACGGGAGAGGAGGTAATAAAGGGGAAAGAAGATATACGAACCACCTCGGTACATGTCCATTCCTCAAGCCGTATCACAGCTGCTGGAGGTCGAATCTCTCCGCGCCGAAAACGTTCTCTCACCCAAGACGACCCTTGCTATAGCGCTTTCGCGCGTTGGTTGTGATGCAGCTTCTGATAATACCCAGCAGCGCATCGTGTGTGGGACGCTCGAGCAACTCAATGAGCAGCCTCCGGAGAGTTTTGGAGAGCCATTGCATAGTCTCGTTATCGTCGGGAAAAGACTTCACCATTTGGAAGTAGTGTACGCCGAGGAGTATGCGGTATGTAGGGAAACGTGGAGACGAGTTGCAGCCGAGGTGTATGGGTGTGCGTTGGATTAACTGTGCGTGTGCCAGTTATGCATAGGCTGAAACTGCTGATCCCGAACGCTGTAGGCATTCGCAAGAGTCGCCTCGTATTGTCACCCTCCCGTGGAGGAATTCTCAACTTCTCACCGGAGTTAGATTGTTGTGTCCCTCTCCCGTCGGGCACTTCTAATTGGACACGCCTTTGTTAATGCCAAGTATCGGAAAATGATGGTACATACTACTTTCATACGCTGAAATACATTGGCATGGTTCTAGGCGGGCATTACTAGTTGTAGCAAGGCGCTCCAATGACAGACATCAACTACAAGGCAGTACTATAACCAGGTCTCCATTATTTGGTATCCGACAGATTTGGTCTATTCACCCGGGTGGACGAACTGATCTCTAAGGGGTGGCACGCCCAGGCCACCTACGTTGCGCGACGTCAACACAACTCTCAAACAGAAATAAAAAGCTCATAGATTGCATACCTTGGGTACAACGAGCACTCCCTGATTGTGTATCTGTTCGCCATCCATGCGAGAAGACGCTACAAGACAAACAGGATGTTAAGTCCACGACCGACGAATTGCAGGGGAGCCTACCTCTACCCCCAGTCCATATCCGCCATGTTGACATGTCCCATACTTTCGCATATCCGTGTACCAATAGTAAGGTTTAGGGTCGATGCCCTCTCGCTCATAGGCTGCCAGAAGCTCTGGACCGTCGGCGATCCTCATCGATCCACCTTGCATCGTTGCTCAGTAGTATCCGGTCGTAGACGACGTGTAGTTAGCCGTCCTTTGAAACACTCACCGACAATTTCACCAACGTTCGGCATGAGCAAATCGCAGCTCTCCGTGAATACAGGCCCAGCCTCCTCACCGTCCTTCCTGGGCATCTTCTTCATATAGAACGCCTTGAGTTCCGCTGGGAAGCCGTATAGAAAGATAGGCTGCCCGATGATATCGGTCATTTGCCGCTCCGCGGCTTCTGCAATATCGTCTCCAATAGCGTGCGGGACCATGACGGGTTTTCCGTCAGCATCTTTGATAGTGTTTCCTTCTGCGTCTTCGGCTTCGTGTAGGATGGCGTGTTCGTTGAGCCACTCAATAGCATCCGAGTAAGACATCCGTTTGAAGGGCCGCGCAGGAGCAGTAAAGTTGGGGTTGAGCGTCTTCACTAACGCAGCCGTGGCGGGATTGGCAAGAACCTTATCTACTGACTCGCAGATCTCTCGTGCAATCCTTAATTGACATTCTATACGGGAAGAATGAACGTGAGACGACTTACGATGGTCTCGACGTGGGTCATCAAGTCGTCAAAGTTGATAAATGCCAACTCAGCTTCGAGATGTGTGTACTCGCTCAGATGGCGACGCGTATGGCTGTTCTCGGCGCGGAAACTCTCTTGGATGCAGAACACATCTCCAAGGGATGGAAGACACGTCTCGAGATATAGTTGGGAACTTTGGGTAAGGAAGGCGGGTTGTCCGTAGTAGTCGAGTTTGAACAGAGTAGCACCACCTTCAACTTGCGTCTGTACGAGACACGGAGGGGTGACTTCTATCACGTCGTGTTCCGCGTATGTAGAGCGGAACGCAGAAAGAAGGGCAGCTCGTAGTCGAAGCACGTTGGATGCGGTTTCACCGCGTAAGACGAGATGGCGGTTATCAGCCAAAATTGAAGGATCGGATTGCTGGGGATCCGAGTTAGACTAATTTTAAGGTGTGTCGTGTATGGGAAAAGTGACACACCTCGTTGAGCTTGTTGGTGAAGGCATCATCTCCGCCGGGAGCTGGCCCAAGGACCTTCCAGTAGTCGACCACGAGTTCGTGGCCGCCAGGTGCTTTTTGACCTTCGGGAACAAGTTTGAGTGTTCCCGTCAACTCGACAGCCGCTTCCAGCTGAAGAGTCACGGCATCGTAGGTTTTGTTCTGCGAGTAGAAGGTGATCGAAGAGTGAGATAGGTGTCGATCGCTCTGCTTGCAAGGATAAGATCTTTACAGTTTGTCCCGTGAACACCGCTTGCAGGTGGCCAGTGCCATCCCTTAATACGACGAACATGATTTCTTGCTGATCGCGCTTACGATGCACCCATCCACATACACGCACCCGTTTGTCTCTGTAGTTCGCGAGACGTGCGATCTTGGACTAAGGCTAAACGATCAGTAACGACGGCCACAGGTGAAAAACGACCCCTGACCTTTATCGGCGTCGGAAGAGAGGGGTCTTCGGCGAGAACGACCTTCTTACTTTCCTCGAGCCTCCGCTCGCGCTTTTCCTGCCGCTCGCGTGCCTCATTCTCCTCCGCCTCCGCCTTTAAACGTTTCTTCTCCAACCCTTGTGCGTCTTTCTTGGCCTTCTTCGTTGCAGATTGTGTGGGTGCGTCGTATTGTGCTTCAGGTCCTTTCCGGATCTGATATTGCGTGGTCTCGATCGCAGCTACCCGCGTCGAGAATATCGCGTATGCGAGTGTCTGGTAGGGCAGATCGATAGTGCCGTGGCCTGCGGCGTCAACGCCGTTAGCCTGGTCGACATATACTGTCGTCGTCATTTCTTGACTCCCTTTCTCTGTATGCTGTGGTATCAGTTAGATCTAAGACAAAAATGATTGGGTCGGAGTGAGTCAATGGGGAATCGGATTGGGATTGGATTAGGCGCCGTTTGGACACTGAATAAAATTTGTTTTGAAATTCAAAATTCAGAACTCAGCCATCACATGACCTGCACGTGACACGACGATGACAAACATTTGTGCTGCCTTGCTGGCACCCCCTCATCAGCAATCACTGCCATGTCCTGCTCCTCATCTGTACAGTCTAACCACTTGTTGTGCTCACTTGGCCCTGTCGATCTTTCTGATGTGGAGAAGTCTAATCCAAGGAAGATTCCAGCCAAGTGGACAGAGGAAGAAGAGCATGCATTTGTACTTTATCTGCAGGAACAAGTGCCTGTGGCCAGAGATGGAGTGAACTTTTCAAAAAAGTACTTCAATAGTGCCACCCAACACTTTGTTGCACAGAGGATTGTGGGGTAAAAGGGCAACAAGGCGGAGCACTTGCCTTTAGTGTTTCAGTTGGTGTTGGTCTTGGTAGGTAAGAACATAGTTCTGAGTGAGGATGATATAGAGTGAGCTCTGTATTCTGCTGGTTACATGCTGTGGTGTATCCTACAGGGTATATATACCTCTATGGTGCGCACGGACCAGGTGTGTCTGCACCTACGATAAGAACTACCATATATGTACGTTAGAGGACCTTCCTTATAGGTACGACTCTGTCTTTCTACTAGGAACGTGTCCTCCGGTAATCTGGTAGAGTAGAACATATCAGAATAGTATGGAACAACTATTCTTAGAACAACAATCACATGTAAGTGATAAGAGTAACCGGTAATAGTTTCAACACTCCCCCTCGCTCTAGATAGGTTGATTTATCAATCCTAATGACGAGCGATTATCTTCAAACTTTTGCCAGGTTAAGGACTTGGTTAATCCATCAGCTCTTTGTCGAGTGGTATTTATATATTCAATGGTGAACAATCCTTCTTTGACACATTCGTGAACAAAGTGCCACTGAATGTCTATGTGTTTGGAACGTCCATCTGAGACTGGGTTTTCGGCGATAAATCGTGCACCCATATTATCGCAGTAAAGGATGGTTTTGTCCATTTTGAAGGATAACTCTCTGAAGAGCATGTCAAGCCATTTGATCTGCCTGGCAGAATCGCACATAGCCATATATTCAGCCTCGGTTGAGGACAGAGCGATTGTCTTTTGTTTTCAGGATCTCCATGATATAAGGGAGTTGCCATAATACATGGCAAAGCCGGTAGTTGAATGACGAGTGTCTTTATTTGAGGCCCAATCAGAATCTGCAAAACCATAAATTCTAGCTTCTTTCCCATAATAGTGAAGGCAGAGGTTCGCTGTGGATGCCACATAACGAACTATATGTAACGCCTGTTTGAGATGAAGATCGGTTGGATTTGACATATATTGTGACATTCGGATGACCGAGAAAGCAATATCTGGTCTGGTTCCCAGAGCCATATATAACAGTGATCCTATAACCGATTGATATCGAGATCGAAGCTGAGAATTTGACTGGTATTTTTCTGGAGCTTTTTCTGGAATATATCCAGAAGGTAACGGCATGTGAACAGATGTTGCATGCTCCATTCCGAATCGTTTAACAACCTTTTGAACATATGGGATCTGATCTAACCAAATTTCATTGGTTTGGCGATTCCTTTTTATCTGGATTCCAAGGTATTCTTTTACTTCGCCTAGATCTCTTGACTCCCAAGTGTTCATGAACTCGTTTTTCTTCTTTTGAAGTAAATTCTTGTGTGAAGCGAGGAATAGTCCATCATCAACATAGACCAAGAATATTACTGTTCCGGCTTTTGATTGATAATAGTATACACCGGCATCTACTTTTGATCAGAGGAATCCCATCCGAAGAAGTGATTGATGTAGTTCTTTGTTCCATGAGAGTGCTGCTTGCTTTAAACCATATAGTGCTCACAGCAACCGATAAACTTTGTGCTCTTGACCTTTGACTTTAAATCCTTCCGGTTGTTCCATATAAATTTCCTCGTCTAGCTTGCCATATAGAAAGGCAGTTTTCACGTCTAATGCTTCCATTTCCCAATTGTGCTGCGCTGCGTGAGCTAGGAGGATTCCCACTGTTTCAAAACATGCGACCGGGGAAAAGGTATCTTTGAAGTCTATCCCATACTCTTGTGTAAAGCCTTTTGCTACTAATCTGGCTTTGTGACGACCATCACTTTTAATAGCATAGACCCATCTTGACTTGACCAATTTATGTCCTGGAGGAGGATCCACTAGTGTCCAAACTTTTCTTTCTTCAATCGATTTAATTTCATCCTTCATTGCATCAAACCAAGCGGTTTGTTCAGTTTTAGGGAGTTTTAATACATCCCTGAACTGTTCCGGTGCTTGTTTAACATGCGCAGCTAATAGAGTCACGAATGAGGTATCTGTACCCTCATCGGTTTGAGCTCCCGGAAAACGCGAAGGTCCTGCTTCAGGTTGTTGCGTTTCCTCTGTTGTTAACGGCGGATTCCGCTGAGAGGTCTTTTGCTTGATAGCCTGAATGCTATCATCAACCATTTTATGGATAACGTCTTGTTTTTCTCGAATCTCCTTTTTGATTTCGACCGGATCTCTCCGTTCTCCATAAACGTTTCCAGGTTGTCGTGGAGGAATTTTCATTCGAGGAACTCTCGGATTTTCTCGAGCAATAACGAGAGGTCTTCTTGGTTCAGCAGGTACATTGAAAGGTTTATGAGGATGTTGCAACCATTCCTGTCTTAGTTGTGGTGCATTTCGATCGGTATGCAGATTTGCCCTTGGTGGGAAGTCCCTTGGTGGTATATGTGGATTGCCATCATCCTGGTCACCTTCACCATTATTCCGCGGTGGGTCTTCATCAAGGTTTGGAGTTTGTGGTCGAGATTGGGGTCTCTCGTCCATTGGCTGATCAGGCCCATTTTCCATCCAATCATTGTTGGTAGGCACGTTAGTTTGTATTGGTTTTGGGTTCATCACAGGGATAAGGTTGGAGTTATCGGATTTGTGTTCTTTTCCTAAATCCATACTACAAAAAGGAAAAGTTTCTTCAGCAAATTTTGCAGTTCTAGCAATTATAACTTTCTGGCCATGTAGGAACCAATATCCCTTTGTGTTGGGTTCATAGCCAAGAAAAACCATTTCTAAGGCGTGAGGTTCCAATTTGTCTTTCCTTTGGTCTTTGGGAATCCAAACGTAGGCTAAACATCCAAAGACTCGAAAGTATGAAATGTCGGGGATTTTGCCTAGGAACAGCTCACACGGTGTTCTCCAAAGGGATCTCCTCAATGGAGTATGATTGTACACATGTAAAGCAGTATCAAAGGCAAAGTTCCAATATCGTTTGGGTACACAGGCATGATGACGAATCGATCCAGCCTTCTCAAGGATAGTCTGATTAAAATGTTCGGCTCGTCCGTTCTGTTGTGGTTGGTCTGCAATCGACAATTCATGAATTATTCCTCTGGAGTTGAGGAGCGATTTAAATTCAGTACCCATAAACTCTCCCCCTCGATCCGAACGGAAGGTCTTTAAAGGACAGCTGGTTTGTCGTTCAACGATGGATAACCAATCGCGAAAACGAGATACAGTGTCAGACTTCAGTCGGAGATAAAGGCAAAAGCCGAAAGAGGAGTAGTCATCAAGGAGGGTAAAGACGTATCGCGCCCGATAATAAGACTCGACAGGTAATTCAAGTAGATTGGCATGAACCAATTCAAGGGGAGCAGAAGCTCGTTTTGAAGAGGCATGAAACGGATCAGATGTCATTTTGCCAGTAGTACATCCTCGACAAACAGGTAGAGATTTCACGATTAGCTCAGCAGGAAATCTGGAAACATGGTGAGAACAATTTTTGATAACAGAGATGCCTGGATGTCCAAGGCAATTATGCCAAAGAGTATATTGATCCAATTCGATAGTCCCTAGGTCTACGGTCTTAATGGCGCTGGAGGAATGGACAGGAACTCCATAGAACCAGTGCAACCACGAAGTAGACAAGCATGTCGCCTTGAGGACTTCACGACCATCGGGAGTACGGATCACCTCATGTGATTTCGTTGCATAACTCTTGTATCCAGACTTCAAGAGTTGGTTTCGTGAACATAGGCGTTTGGAGAAGTCTCCATGAATTACATCTCGTAATGTCAGGTACTTGTTGGATTCCAACTTCAGTACTACGGTTCCTCTTCCATATAGTTTCACAGGTTCATGACCAGCAGTATGTCCAAAGGCTGGTTTAGGAAAAGGCTTATAGGTAAAAAAGTCAGCTCGACAAGGAGTCACATGATTCGTGCATCCTGAGTCTAACATCCACATACAATTCTTGGATACCTTATTAGTCGTGTGATTGGTTTCCAAATCACAAGGATAAGCATCAAAAACATCATCATTAACCCCATAAGAGAAGCCAGAAGCACCCTCTATAGTAGGGTCTGGTTCATAATCATCAGGTAATCATATATATTTTATAGGTTTGGGATATTTATGCTCGGTTACTGAAGCATGAAAGTCTTGTAAGGACACCATTACTCGAGGACGGTTACGCCTAGATCCCTTAACCTTTTTAGGAATGCTTTGTATGCATTCCTCTCTCTCATTACCAGTGCCGTGTGTGGAGGTATCTTCCACTCTACTTCCGGATCTATTAATACTAGGATCGGTGTTGGAGGACTCATTGATTCGGTTTCTGAAGTCAACAGATGTCCATCTCCTCTCCACAGTTTGAAGACCACGTTGTGTGGCCAGATCCGGTAGTACCCATAGACGTAGTCAGGATACTGTTCGAAGGCACATTTGACATTGACAAGGTAAATTAACAACAGTTCCAGGAGGAGCTTCATCAACATACTCAACTGTATGTGATTCATCACTCTGAAGAACCAGGACAGGCACTGCAAGCATTTCACAATTTTTCATCAGAAAACATACTGAAAAAATGGAGAGAAGAGATACTCTTTTATGTTGGATGATTTGTTGCAAAAAATGCAAAAATAAATTTCTCTTTTCTGTGCAGAAACATGGATTAATGGTAATGTCCATTAGCTTCTACTCTAAGTGGTATTACCATCAATTCATGTTTTCTGGAAGGAAATAAAACATTATTTCTGCATTTTTTCTTCCCAAACATCCAAAATAAAAGAGTATCTCTTTCCTCCATTTTTGCAGAATGTTTTCTAAAGAAACATCATGAAATGCTTGCAGTGAGGAGTTATATCATCATTAAACTCCTCAAAGCGGGAGGCATCGTCGATGGTCGTTTGTAAATTTATATGATAAGACTCGTAGCCTTGATCATATTCCTCGTTATACTGGTCGTAGTTATCATACTCCTGGGATTCCTCAGGTTCTTCTGTATAATCGGCAGTGGCAAATCTTCCGCGACTGCGTCCTCGACCACGAGCTCGACGCATGCATTGCTTTCCCTTTGCTTGTCCCTGAGTTTGTTGTTGTTGATTTTGAGGAGGGTATGGATTTCCATTTCGTGGAGTAAAACCTCCTCGACCTCTAAAACCTCCTCTTCCTCTTAAGTTTGGTTGTTTGTCAATGTGTTTTTCGGTTGGATGGTTTCCGCGGCATTTGCGGCATCGCAGTGGTTTAGAAAGACGATTGATAAGTGGTTGTGAAGAAAACCTGGATGAACCAGCTTCGGCGTTATTTGTTTCTAACTTGGGCAAGTTGGATTGCCCAGTACGATGTGATGCTAACTCTTTTAGTCGTGGGACAATGTCTGCCATTTTGAGATCTTGTGTTTTAACTGAGGATAAAATGTTTGTTGGACCAGCTCCCCATTTATCGGTGAACGCTCCACAGAGCATCATACACTGGACAGGTTCGGATAAAACTATATTCTGAGTCGCAAGCGACCCAAGTATCATATTCACTTCTGCGAGTTTGGATCCCAAGTCATCAGAAGGATTGATCCGAATTTTGAGAAGTCTCAAGAAGTCCGTATAAGCTGATACAGCAGTAGGGGCTCCATAGGAGGCTTGTAAAGCTGTCCACATTTCATAAGCGGTATCTTTGGTTTCCAAAGATACTGATATAACCGGGTCACAATACAAAAGGATTGTGCCCATTCCTCGGCTGTTTTTAGTATCCCATAGTTTGACGGCAGTGGCATTAGCAGCAGCTGCTCGGTCTGGACAGGTTTCTGTTCCGTTTACGACATTCCAGACATCAAGAGTTAAGAAATATCCTTTTATCATGGCTTTCCAAGAAGAGTAATTGGAGCCGTTAAGGCGTGGAATGTTCTTCGAGGCTGAGATTTCCTTTTGATCGGCCATAATAAAACTAGAAGAATTCTAGAATTAGTATGTCATCAAGAACCTGATCGCCAGCAGTGGTTTCCAGAGCTGCGCAACGGAAGGATTGTCGTTGGCGTTGTGAAGGTCTTTTCTTGCATGTCTTCGGATATCCAGAAGATCATGGGTTACATTTCCTTACTGGAGTTGAATTGCCTTTCCTAGTATAGCATCGTTTGTCCAGATTCAGCTTTTCGAAGTTCTGGAACTCTAGTTCTTTGAAATAATGACATGCCAGTAGGTGTGGATAACCAATTTCATGAAGCGAATAGGTAGTTTGTTCATCTCTCAACGCTATTCCTCCATGGATACCAATGGAGTAAGGGAGAATGAACTGACTATATCGCTGACTTTTATGGCACATAAGCTGAAAGACATTTACAGGAGGCATATTCATAACATCACTATAATGATATCCCAGTCGTCCATAACCAGCATATGCTTCAGGGTAATTTCCTGGAAGCGGATAAGTTCTTGGCAGCATGGTTTGCATGTGCTCGCTGACGACGTCTCGAATAGATTCCTCTGGAGGGCCGAGAGAACAAATCTTTTCCATCACCTTTATCCATTTCACGTTGTAAGTCCAATAAAATTGTCGACTTGCTGGGCCATAAGATCCAGCGCGTAATTCTGCCATAAGATCTCCAACTAAGCTGTTGGGATTCTTCGTCATACCATGTTCTCCGCTCCAGATTGATACTGCTTTTGAGATCTTGTAATGATAATATGACCTTAGGATCTCTTCGCTGTTCACCGTCTTTAGTCCGACTCCGGAGATATCCAGGAGTGCACTCGAGGGTTGTTTTATCGGAATTCCAAGATCCTCGGAAAGTGCGTTCCAAATGGCGGTTCCAAACCCAAAGAGAGGGGATGAATCCGGCAAACTCTTGGAAACTGTAGTGTGGATGGACTCTTCCTTTGAAGTAGAAGAAGATGTCGTTGGTGATGGTGAAAGCGGGAATGGTATGGACGGACGGATCTTCATAAGTAAACGATGGAATATCTACACCGTTAAAGTTAGCAATGGCATGTGGTGTCGACGTGGGAGAGAGTTTTGGCAAGCAGTTGACAAGATAAGAATGAAAGGACACGTGTATTCGCAGATCATAAAAAGGTGAGGAGAAATCGAAGTCATCAGGCCGCTTAAGGGTGGACCAGGAATATTCCATGGCGATAGCAGGGACGATGGAATTTTGCGATGGTGTTCATAGGAAAAAGGGTTTTTCATGATCTCCATAGGCTACCCGTCTCCAGTGGTTGGCTTTGTCGTGATACAGGGCTTCGGTATATCCTATAATATGCTTGATGTACCTTGCATGTGAATACTCTTCCGTCATACTCACTTTCTCTAAAGCGATGGCGGTCTCACACTCAACCGCAATAGGGAAAGGTCAGGAAGGTAACACAGGCTTGATAATGAGTGCATTCCGGTTGATAACGACAGTGGACATCTGGATACCAGGATGTGCATCAGACAATGAACTCGAGAGGAGATGATGAAAAGGACGCGACTACAAGAGATCGAACTCAGATAACCGGTTCGGATCCTCGTCATCCCCATCAGGAGTCGAAGGAAGAAGCTCAAGGAGATTGTTAGGACGACCTCTGAGCAAATCGGGAGCAACCGGATTTTCATAAAAAGCACTTGGCCCAATAAGTCGTTGGGGCCAGTCCACGTAATGCTCATGAACATTTATTTCCCTCTGATTAACGGGAAGATCAAGCGTATAAGGTGGAGGAGACATCGGATACCGAGGAACCAGGTCAAGGTCAGGTTGGTAATCCAGATCCTGAAATTCGTGTGCCTCATAAGAAGGTGGAGTTATCCGAGGAGTTTCCAGAGTTCTGGTCTCAACAAGGACACCTACATGAATGCGCACTTGACGATAGCACCCCAAGAGAATATGATATTCCTGATAAGAGGAATATATGCCATGCCACATAGGGATGCCTAAAAAAGTTCCCCACATCACAGTAGATAGTACCAGTGCAAGATTAAAAGGACCTCCAACTGCATTTACGACGTAGACTGCCTGACAAACGCCTAAAATGAACGAAAGCATCAAGGTGGCCAATGCCCAACCTAGCGCTTCAGGTCCGTTCAACGGCATAGTCAATGACGAACGTCTTCCTCAATGATCTATTTTGTCCGTTGGACGACTAGCACCCATTTACTCAGGGCTCATAACCTGTTGCACAGAGGATTGTGGGGTGAAAGGGCAACAAGGCGGAGCACTTGCCTTTAGTGTTTCAGTTGGTGTTGGTCTTGGTAGGTAAGAACGTAGTTCTGAGTGAGGATGATATAGAGTGAGCTCTGTATTCTGCTGGTTACATGCTGTGGTGTATCCTACAGGGTATATATACCTCTATGGTGCGCACGGACCAGGTGTGTCTGCACCTACGATAAGAACTACCATATATGTACGTTAGAGGACCTTCCTTATAGGTACGACTCTGTCTTTCTACTAGGAACGTGTCCTCCGGTAATCCGGTAGAGTAGAACATATCAGAATAGTATGGAACAACTATTCTTAGAACAACAATCACATGTAAGTGATAAGAGTAACCGGTAATAGTTTCAACACACTTGAAGGACAAATTTCCAAACCAGTGCAGGGGTGAGAAGATGGCCAGTACCTGCTCATCCAAGTGGACTTTGGTTTGTACATCTTATCTACATGCCACTCTGTGTATTGATCAAATGCCACAGCTAAAGGAGGAGTATTTTGTGGTCATAGACCTCAAAAGTGCTTCTGGATTTACATGGAGTGATGAGCATGGAGCTGGGATGGTGAGCTGTGACCCCATCTGGAAGGATTATATCAAGGTGATGGTGCTATGATGTACACAAAAAATTGGTTCCTCATTCATGCTACAGACACATAAACATGCCACCCATTTTACTAGAAACAAGGGTTTCCACCTGTTTTCACTGATGGCAGAGATGATGCCATCTCATTCCAAAGGTGTGCATGTCTTCCATCCTGGTGGTAAATGTTCCAGGTCAGCTCCTAACACCCCAACCAATACCTCAACAAGTGCCACTACTCTCCCTATGACAACCTCCTTAATGCTGCCACCTGAAGTGCCTTGCCCTCCCATCAGCATTGTTTCTCAGTCCTTGTCATTACTTCAAGATGTGGGGGCCCCACCATCTGTCCTGTCTTTGTTCCTTTCATCTTTGGACCATGCCTCTGACTTGTCATCCATTTTAACAAGCATCAGTTGAGGGAAGTGCAAGTCTGCTGCAATGTCTGGGTCTGCATTGGTTGTAGGTAGCATGGTCTTGGATGAATCCTGGAAGTGCATCTGTGGTCCCTTGGCCACTGTTGCTGCACAGGTGGAGCATGCAGGAGTGATGAAGAATATTTCATTCAGCTTGGATGAGATGTCAAGGTCATTTGCAATTTCAGGTAAGGTAGACAGAATGTGAACTTGATGAATGTCACATGACCATGAGTGACATTTGCATGACAATCAATGAAAAATCAAAATCAATTGTATCAAGGTGCATAGTTCGAAAGTGATCAATTGAAACTCTTTGTAGGGAAGTAATTCAATTAGTCAATTGACCACAATTGAGTGTTCATGATGTGGTGAATTGTTTTTCAATTTTCTTCCTGATCATAGTCATACCCATGTGTTGAAATGGGATTTGAAGTCTGATTGAATTTTGCATGCTGGTCTTCTTGTGGACCTGGTCTGTTAGGCTGATCATGGGATGGCAAAAGCACTGCCATGAAGTGCACATGGGTTACCTTGCTATGGCATGCCAGGCCAAATGGGCATGGACTGAGACCTATGGAGGTGGTGCTATACCAGAAAGTGACAACCTGCAGAATGGGAGTGTAAGTCTGCACAACAGGCTGGCCATCACATACCATGTACTGACATCTCACAGTCAGGTTCTGTTATTCTGATGAAGTGCAGTGCAGTAGACACAAGTATCACTGGTTTATCTGACACAAATTATGGACAAGAAGAATATTCTGTATTGACATGGAGCACTGCTGGTGAGACTGAACAGAGGCAGTGGTTAGTTTCATGTGAAGAGGTCTTTGATGACAAAGACAACTTAATAGCAATGAATGGTATTTGCTGGCAAGAGCATGACCCACCAGTTGGGTCATGCATACTGGGGGAAATCAGGGCTACTTGGAATGAAGATGAAACCACAAACCTGGGTGCAGGACAATGGGACTTGGACATGCACATGGAGGATGGAAGCATGTCTGATGCCACAGTGTCTGAGGATGGGGATAGCATGGCAGAAAGTGATGATGGTGGGGATAATAGGCCTTCAAAATGGGACTACTGCTGGGAGTTAAGATGCCCACCTAATGCTGAAGCTGCAAGGATGGCATTAGCAGATATTCGAGGACTTCTTTGGCCCCAGAGAGCAGACAAGAAGGCCTACCTACCAGCAAACCTTGGCATTGTGCTCGAGGCATGTCTGCGAGCAATGAAGGACTTCCTCATTGCATTCACTGACTTCAAGGGTAGGGTAGGCTGTGTTGGGGTGAATGGGGGAAAGTGGCATTGCAGACAGCATGCTACCATGAAAGGGGAGAGTATTTTTCACACTGTTTAACTTGTTGGACACAGGCATACATCCATGATCGCACCTTGCCATTCCAGAAGAGTAATCACCATGCATTATCTCAGATTGAGGATGAAGAACTAGCAGCTGATATCAAGCTCTACCTTCAAAGCCTGGGGAAATACATTCATGTGATGGACATTATCGAATATCTTGAAGACCCCATTGTCCAGAAGCAACACAGCCTCAACAGCACAATCTCACTCTCAACAGCCCAGTGGTGGTTGCATAAATTGGGTTACAGATGGAAAAAAGAGAAGTGGGGTCAATACTCTGATGGACATGAGCATGATGATGTTGTCCATTATTGCCAGAATATTTTCTTACCAGAGTGGAGCAGCATTGAGCTATCCCTATGGAATTGGAAATATGATGATCCCAACCAAGAGTATTCCCCTCCCACCACAAGTCCCAGTAGCTGCCATGTTGTGGTCTGGTTCCATGACGAGTCAACATTCTATGCCAATGATTGTCATAAGGTCAGATGGGAGCACATTAGTGAAGATGCCCTACCACAGCCAAAAGGGGAAGGTGCATCAATAATGGTGTCCCACTTCATCTCACCTGATTATGGGTTCCTGCACTCACCAGATGGAAAAGAGTCTGCCTGTGTTCTCTTCAGGGCTGGGAAATCATGTGATGGCTATTACTCCAGTAATGACATATTGAAGCAGGCTGCTTAGGCAATGGATATATTAGTGAAGTATTTTCCAGAGGAAGACCATATCTTTGTCTTTGATAATGCAACAACACACCTAAAGTGTGCTGATGATGCACTATCTGCTCACCACATGCCAAAAAATCCATTAAAATCCTGGGGGCCTGAAGCAATGGTCAGAGATGACAATGGAAAGCCCATTACAGGACCAGACAATAAACCTTTGAAGATGAAAATTCCCATGGCACCCAGTCATTTCCCTGATGGCACTTCACAGCCACTCTACTTTCCAGTGGGTCATCCACAGGCTGGGTGGTTCAAAGGGATGAGTCAAATCCTACAGGAGTGTGGATATGATGTGAAAGGTCTCTTAACTGAGTGCAAGGGGTTCAAATGCCCAGAGGGCTGGAGGGATTGCTGCTGTTGTAGAATTCTCTTCAATGAACCTGACTTTAAGAATGTCAAGAGTCTTCTGGAAGCAACCTGCTGAGCACAAGGTGTTCAGGTGATTTTTCTCCCAAAATTTCACTGTGAACTCAGTTTTATTGAGATGTGCTGGGGATATGCAAAAAGAATTTACCATCTCAACCCCCCCTCCTCAAAAGAGGCTGATTTGGAATGAAATGTTGTCACTGCACTAGCTGCAATTCCATTGACAACAATGTGTTGGTAGGTTTCATTTTTTGTCCACAACATTCCTACCTACCATGCTTACCTCACAATCAGAGGTTTGCAATGTGATCTCATAGATTTATTGATGCCTACAAACATGGCCTGAATGGAGCTCAAGCTGCATGGGCAGTCAGAAAATACCATGGCCATCGAGTACTCCCAGAAAATCTTATGGCTGAACTTGACAAATTTACCTCTTAATAGATACTATTGATTGCATAATTTGTATATATGTTGCTGCATCACAGTAGTCACTAATCTCCAAGTACTTACTAACCCTGCATTTGTCTCTCCAACACAACTCCAAAGTAATCATGTTGGTTGGTTACAGTAGGTCACACCCATGTCACCTCATGTGATGTTTGTCAAATTCCCAAGATGCCTACCTTATCACTACTAATACCAACATCTACAAGGAAGCAATGGCCAAACTCAATCTGCATAAGGCTGATGTATTGATGGATGATTTCCTGGACCTTGGCAGCTATCTCACCAATCCCGACAATAAACACCATGCAATCATTTTCATTGGAATAGAAGATCCACTATACTGGAAGCACTGGCTGGAAAGGTGCCTTGCAAAGGTCAAGAATGATGCAGTTTAAATGGGTATAGCTGTATCTTGTTTTATCACACATGCTCCCCCTCCCTTCTTTTTTTTTCATTGTGAATAACTGTAGCCATTGTACCATAGCATCATATCATGTTGAATGTATACAATTTTCTTGAGGTTGCTCCATCACTTCTGAAGAATGACTGAAAGCAAATAGTATTTTTAAGATGAATAGTACAAATGAAAAATTTGTACTATGCCAGTACTGGAATTCCACATCATGCACACTCCATCAAGTAGTCAGCCCACATTACTTGTGCAATCTCATCATGCCTATGGTTACCCCACTCTGTTTCATTCCCCTCTAGTGCAACTTCATCTTCATCTACAGCCTGGATGTTGTCTCATTCATTGAATTGCATGACCATCCAGTTGAAATTGGGGTCACTGAATGCTTCAGGGTCAAAGTTGTTGAGGAAGTTGTGGAGTGCACATAAGGCAGCAGGAGCGCAAGCCTGGATGTTCATACTATACTCAAGAGGGTTGTTGAGGACATGCCATTGGCATTTTAAGATGCTGAAGATATGTTTGATAATATTGTGGAGAGCAGCATGTTGAAGATTGAAGAGTTCCTGTGAGTTTCTCAGTCTACTGGGGTTAAAAAGCATGAATGTGAGGTGTTAAATGACTCACCCTGTTTTCCCCTGTCACCATTCCCATAAGTGATAATGCATGCTGCAATAAGGCACCAGGAGAGCATCACAGGATGGGAAGCCAGCATCACTGAGGATGTACCTATCAGCCAGTATGTGCAAGCCATTTGCCATGGCATCCCTCCATAGTGTGCTATCAATGACAGACTCATCCCACCCACACAGCAAATAAATGAAGTTGAACTCAAAATTGCAAGTGAAGAGACAATTTTGAGATAGATAACCTTTACAATTCCACATAAATGTGTGGTCTTCCATCAATGAAAAAACATGGATGTGTGAGCTGTCAACAGCACCAACACACTGTCCAAAAAATTTGAAGTGAGGATCTTTGATGATTTTCTGCAATATTGGGGTTTGGGATGTAGGGAAGCATACTTGGGAGTCATAGAATGTGGCAGATGACAGAAACTCTACAAGGCACTTGAAGTATCTGGATGCAGACAAGTAAATAAGAGAAGTAGACTTGTACAGAAAATGACTCACTTTGTCACAGTATCCATTGAGTGCTGGAACCACTCACCAACAAGGCATGAGGACAGCCTGGTGATGCTGTCATGCACCAAAGGTGTTTGGTGACATGAGCATGGAGTCTAGCTGAACAGAGGAGATTGAAGAGTGTAGCCCTGATGTGAAAAATGACTGGCATGTCTGGCAGTCATCCTTCACACAAGAACAATCCTTAATGCTAGGGAAGAAACTGTTCAAGCACCAGTCAAACCCTTTTAGTGCTCGTGCATGGCATTCCGGTTTTTCGAATATCTCGGTCATTTCTAAAGATATTGACATCATTCCCATGCTCACCGAAAGCCCTTGATCACGCCATCCTTCCTTCCAAATTTGGTAATGGTCCTTGCCCTCCACAATTTTCTATGGCATTTCTGCCAACAGATGCTCATTTTACTAATTCTCATCACAATGGCCACCTCATCGATGATCTCTTCACTTGCATCCTGTGCAAGGGAGCATGACTACTTATACCTCCCAGGAATTCCCACCAGCTTCTGCCCTGAAGCATTGTGGTTTGTCCCTTCCTTGTCCACTCCCTCCCAATCCATCTCTTTGGGACAGTGTGTTCTCCTTGTCAGTATGACATCCAGGAGGACATTCTTTGGTTGTCTCGAGTCTGTTGTCAGGCTTGAAAGGTCTTATGTGGTTGTATTGGTCTCTCCAGTTGAAGAAGCATATGGATTTTTTGTTCCTACTCCCTGCAATGTCTACCTCTCCCTCTCATCATTCATTCTTCCAAGGTTGTGACAGATCCAGTACCAGTTACTGTCATCTAGGCTATCTGATCACATTCATGATGACTTTGAGACACTTCTCCCTGCTCTTATGGGAGAGGATGGTCCCCCACCTTCCTCACACCCTGCTGAAGACTAACTGTCAATGTAGCACCCTTTTTGAGAGGAGGAAGAGGGGGAAAAATGCAAAATCCTAATGCCCTGACACCTCTGGAGACCCCCAACATCTGGCCCCTGGCACAATCCCCCACCATTCTTTATTTGGAGTCACTGTACCTTGACCTGTCACATTGAGATCTGCACAGTCATACCCCTTTCTCAGCAAGTGACCAATGTTCTGACTCATTCTCTTGGCATGTTATTCATATGTTCCTTTTATGACTCATGTTTATTTCACATTGCTTGTTGATAATCTTTGTCATGCTTACCACCGTGTTTACCAATCACTTACTGTCCTTACCAAGCCTTACTGATCATCACCAATCCCTTACTGATCCTTTACCAATTGCTGACAGAGTGTTGCTTTGCATTTGCTAAAGGCTATGCTCTGGTCTTGTATATAAACCCTGTAGTACCAGACATCATGAGACAGCTCAGAATATACATTGTGCATTCATACTCACTTCCAGGAGACTATCCTCCTGCAATATATCTTCATCTTCCATCACTTTGGAAGCCCCTTCTTCATCATCATTCAGTCTTCCAGTGGTTGAGGCTCCCTTAAGGGTCTATCCACTGATCTTCCTTTTGCTCTAAGTCATCCTCAGGCTCACAGGAGCCTATTATCTTTGTCTCCCTTCATCTCCCTTGTCTGGACCATCCACCTCCCTTGACACTAGCTGCATGGAACCCCTCCCCCTTTGATTTTTACAGGTCTTTCAAGCAGAATACTGCTGAGGAAAACCACCACTCACATCGTTGTCTTGGTGTTGGGGTTTTTGGTTGTTTTGCCATTGATCCACATGTCAACTCACAATTGTCTGTACAGGTCTGTACAGGGGGGGACCTGCCTGTGGGTCTGTGGTCTGTACAGACCTGTATAGAGGGAGGTGGTTTTGCTGATGTCAGGCTGGACCCCAATGTTGACATGGCAGAAAGGTATCAAGAAATCCTGCCCAAGGATCTTGCAGTGAGTAAGGAGGTGTCAGAGGAGAACAGGTTTGGCCAGGGGACCAGTAAACTGGCTTGGTTTTGGATGATGGATGGTGAACAGAGTCAGCTGAATCTCCAGGGTGGGGGCTTGATGGAGGAATGTAAGTGTATGCTCTTGCTATATATCTTGCTAACAGCAGTGTGTAGTTTACAGGATCAATTGGCTCAAAGCAGGGGCAAGAAGGGACAGGTGGAAAGAAGAAGTGTCACTGGTGAGGCATGAGATACTTTGTATTTGCCTGTGGTATGAGTACCACAAGAACATGTGGGAGAAAAGGGCTCTCAGTCAACTGAGCCAGGGAAGGAGGCTTATGCTAAAAAGCAGATGGAGTTGTGGAATGACTTTGCAAAGAAGGCAAGGTTGATGTTCCAAGGTAAACAAAGTGGATTGTATTTAGAATGGGAGTGGAAACACACAGTATGGTGTGTGTAGTGATACCCTTGACTTGGAGACTTGGTATTGGAATCCAAGTGAATGCCATACATGTGCAAATAAAATATGTAATGCCTAAAAGAGGAAGGGCTGACATTTTTTCAACCACCTGCCTAAATCAGTAAGGGCCAAAAATTTTCACCTTCTGTCTTCCACCTACAACAACAAATTCTCTGCTCCTACATACAGTGAGTGAAAAAATGTGTGCAATGTTTGGCTGTTTTGTACTAAGTCCAGTGTAGTGCCATGAGGCGTGGGAATCATGCTTAGCCTTGGTGAGGTGGGTGGTAGTACTCGCTCTTGGCTACAAAATGGTCCCAGGGTCATGTGATTTGGTGCAGTAGTCCTTGAGATATGTCCATTATAAAATAGCTACACCATTGCACACGTTTATTCACTTTTGGGCTGGAAGTAAAATCTGACTCAAATGAAGAGATAATTGTGGTTGTTTGGTCCTACAAACAAAGATACACATATAAACATTGTGTCTGAGTTTGAACAAGTTCACACGCTTCTTTATTTCCAACCTTTACCACCATGAGATCCATCTCCTCCACCCAAAGGAATACTATCCTCACTATGCTTGATTCTGGTCATTCTCCTTCCTCTATTGCCTCCAATACTGGCCTACATCGCTCTACCATCTCTAGACTTCGTTCCAAGGAGCGTTCCAGCCTGCAGAAGTCCACTGGAGGTCGTCCATCCAAGCTTTCCCCTGCTAATGTCCGCCATGCCATCCACCTCATCTCAACTCAGAAGGCAGACAATGCTGTGCAGGTGACCAAAACTCTCACCAATGTCATCAACCAGCCCCTCCACCCAAATACTGTTCACCAGCACCTGAAGAAGACTGGTATGAAGGCTGTGGTAAAGCGAAAATGACCTATCCTCTCTGCCAAGCATCGCAAGGCAAGGTTGGACTTTGCCTATGCCCATAAAGATTGGACTTTGGAGGACTGGAAGAGGGTGGTATGGTCTGATGAGACTAAAATTAATCGCCTGGGGTCAGATGGGCGCAAATGGGCATGGAAAAAGCCAGGGGAGAAGCTGAATGATAGGCTAGTAGAGGGGACACTGAAGTTTGGAGGAGGGTCTCTCATGATGTGGGGCTGTATGACCTGGGAGGGTGTTGGGTATGGCACCAAGATTGATGGTAGGATGGACGGAGACCTCTACCTCCAAATTTTGAAGGATGAACTACAAGATTCCCTTGAGTATTATGGTCTCCATCCTCCTGACATCATCTTCCAGCAGGACAATGACCCCAAGCACACCTGCAAACAGGTCAAGGAGTGGCTAGAGGAGCAGGATTTTAGGACTATGGTATGGCCTGCACAGTCCCCTGACCTCAACCCCATAGAACATGCCTGGGGTTACCTCAAGAGGAGGCTTGCAGAGTATGAGCATCCTCCCAAGGGAATACTGGAGCTGTGGGAGAGGACTCAGGTGGAGTGGAACAATATACCAGCTGAAGAGTGTCAGAAGTTGATTGAAAGCATGCCTAGGAGGGTGGAGGCAGTGATTAAAGCAAAAGGAGGCTATACCAAGTACTGATATTCCCCAAATACCCCTCACTTTTCAAAAGTGAATAAATGTGTGCAATGGTGTAGCTGTTTTATAATGGACATATCTCAATGACTACTGCACCAAATCACGTGACCCTGGGACCATTTTGTAGCCAAGAGTGAGTACTACCACCCACCTCACCAAGGCTAAGCAGGATTCCCACGCCTCATGGCGCTACACTGGACTTAGTACAAAACAGCCAAACATTGCACATGTTTTTTCACTCACTGTACCTCCCCCCATCAGTGAATGGAATTTTAGTCAGAACCAGTCACAAACCAGTTTGTGACCAGTCCTGACCAATTGCTGGTTCCCTGATGCCCATTGAACCATCCAATGTCTGACTGGAAGCAAGCCTACTCTGAAATCCTGTCCTCCTATGCAGGTATGTACAAAGAAGCAAGGGGGAACTTGGAGCTCAGGAATGAGATCCTGGCTGAGGTGAAGGGGAAGATTCTTCAGCATGAACCATTGCACTCTGTGGAACTGCCCCATAATCTGAGAGTGGTGAGACCCTTGTTCATCATGCTGGATGGGTTTGAGGTTTGTCTAGGCCATTACAATGGAGTGGTTGTCACAATTGGATCCAGAAGACTGGGATGATGAGATAGCCATCATACAGCAAATCCTGGCTCTTGCTTTCACTGGAAAGAACAAGGAAGACACTGGTGAGGGTGAGAATGCCAGGGAGGAGAAGGCCAGACCCACTAAGGCTAGGGACTACAAAAAGGTCTTTACAGCCTTCACTGCAGCACAATGGGTGTTCAAGGAGGAAATGGATGCCTATAACAGGGAAGGAGGGACACAAAGGACCACAAGACCATAGGGCAGAGGACCAAGATTATCCAACAGTGGTGGCATCCCTTTCCAATGACCAGAAGTTGGAAGCTGGGAGGGCTGCAGAAAAGTGGAACAAGTTGGGTGCACCCAAAGAGACCCATGATTCATAGGTACACTTCCCACTCTCAGAACTTGTACTGAGCTGGCAAATAAACAGATACTGGAGAAAAAATCTCCCCACCATGGCCAAAGATTTAATTGAAACTGTTCAGAGAACCATGGGGTCCCATGTGGTGATGTTTGTAGGGCATGAGTCAGGGGAAGGTCAGACCAAGTTGGCAGTGTAAGTTTCACTTACTCTGTGGGTTCCAGTGCTGAAGAAGATCACCAGGTTTGAGACAGCACCAGGGGATGGGAAGAAGGTATTCACAGAATCATCCCAGTCAAGCAAGGATTGGGTTTTGACTGCAGAGAGCATAATGACTGACTATCTGTTGACTGACCCTGGTGAGTGGTGTGTATTGTCTATCAACATGTGTATGCCAATTCATCACTGCTTAGTGGAGGAAGATTCAGCTGAGAAGCAGGAGGTAGAGATATCCTTGGATGAGGATGGAAATCCAGAAGTGCCCACTTGGGGTGGGCAGAAGTTGAAGGTGCAACAGAGCTTGGCAAGAGCAGTCTTCCAAGCTGCTTATGGTGTGTCTTGCTTGGCATGTGCATAGCTGCATATCTGATGTAAGTTTGGGACATAGCCAAGTTCACAAAGAAGCCCAAGGCCAAGGTTCCCTGGGGCTTGCTGATCAAGTCCCCAATGGAGTATCTGGACTCTGAGTCCATCCCAGAGGGTTTTACCATGAAGGATCCTTCCAAATGGACAAAGGCTGACCTTGGGTTGCTTTGGGATCATTGGCAATCCCTAGAGGCAGAGGAGAAGGTGATTGTGTCATTTATTGATTGCAAAAAGGAGGATGCACCTTTGTCCAGGCAGTTTGACAGGAAAGTGGTGGGAAGCAGCAAGAAGAGAGTGTGGGTGACAGTGGATGATGACAGTGAAGTAGAAGTGGGTGGAGCAGGCATACCAGGGCCTTCAGTCACACAGCACTCAGTTGGAGGACCCTCTGAGCAGACTGTTGATGGTGGTGAGGTCCTGGGGGAGCCCACTACAGATGCAGGGTAGTCAAACCCAGAAGAGTCCAGTCCTGCTTGGCATGCCAGCAAGGACAAGATCTGTTATTTGAAGTCTCTTTCCAACATGCCCAGGTACCAAGTACTTGTTGACCTGGTGGATGCCCTACCAGAACAGGTAAGTTGGTGACTGTCAGGGAGCACTAGACTAACAAACATACTTCATGGGAGCATGGAAAGGGGACAGAGGTAGACTTCCCCCACTGGGCAACTTGGACTTGGAGTGCCAAGTACTTGCTGGAGGAAACTCACTTGGATTTGGGGACTTTCCAAAAGGCAATTGGAGAGTTGCAAAGTGCAAGGTTCAGTTCCTCTTCAAGGGGTCTGGACGTGGTTCTGGGACTTGGGCTTCTGTTGAGGGAGTGTAGTTGTGCCCAAGAAGTGGAAGAGGATGATCCTTTGGTCAGTAACCTCAATTTTTTGTTGAACTCCAAGCTTGGTGTGCAGAGGGGGGATGATGTGATGGATGTAGTGGGGGTAGTAGTTTCAAGGTTGGAGCAATGTCCTGCAGGCACCAAGGGACCCCAAGGGGGAGATGGGGGTGCTGGGATGGGTGAGAGTGATAGAGGGGATGAGGAGAAGGAGAAGGAAGAGGAGGAAGCTCCTCCAAGGAAAAGGAAAAGGGCAGGGAGTGGGATTGTGACCAGAGGACAGAGGATGGCAAAGAAGGATGAGGGGAAGGGGAAGAAGGTGGAGGACAATCAAAGGAAGGGTGTGAGAACTCAAAATCACCAAGAGAGCCATGTAAATGGATGGGTAGATATGTGATGGGAAAAGGTAGTAGATCATAGAACTATGAATGTCAAGGGTACATCTGATTCTAAATATGATCACCATGACAACAAAACAAAACAAAACCATGGGAGTCACCTAGTTGTCCACAGCATTCCATTGGCATCTTGAAGAATTTTTGTGTGGAATGAGCTCCAGTCTTTGGGCTATAATCCACCACAAGCAATACATTGATGCTATGTGGATGATGGAATGTTTGATTGAGTAAATTCAAACCCATCATCCCACAGCCATGTCCACCAACTCCACTTTCAGGTGGTGTGGGCCATCCCACAGCCACATGGGCCAACACCACTTTCAGGAGGGTGGGCCAATGGCCATTTTCAGGAGGGTGAGCAGGGGGTGGGCCATCCCCAGGTCATGTTGGCCAATCCACCTTCCAGGAGGGTGAACCATTGAGGATGTGGTGCAGAAGGTAGAGAGGGATCAAAAATGAGCAAGAGAGCTCTTGGAGTGTTGTAGATACATGATGATCAAAGGTGATTTCAAATGATAGATGTACACTACCAGTATTAAAGGTTTCCCCAAGGGAGTGCATTGCAATTGTCAATATCATCCATCAGCTGACCCCACTTTCAAGGGGCTGGGGCATCCCCCAGTCATGTTGGCTGACCCCACTTTCAGGGGGGGGTGGCATCCCCCAGCCAAGTCAGCTGACCCCAATTTCAGGGGGGTGTGGCATCCCCTAGCCACATCAACTGACCCCACTTTCAGGGGGCTGGGACATCCCCCAGCCACATCAGCTGACCTCACTTTCAGGGAGGTGGGGCATCCCCCAGCCATGTTGGCCTAGCCCACCTTCAGGGGAGTGGGGTATCCCCCAGCCAGGTTGGCTGAACCCACATCCAGGAGTATAGGGCATCCCCTGTCTGACTCAGCTGACTTGTTGGTCCAACTGGCCAACTCCAATTCAGGGTCAGTCAGCTGACATCAGCTAGTCCCACTTTTAGGCCAAAATGTACATGTCAGGTGTCCCAGTTTCAGGACTACAAGTGACTGAAGGGTCTGGTAACCTTAAATGTACAGAAGTACTTCAATATCTGGCCCAGCCAGTCATTGAATTTATCCAGGTCATCCTGGCCTCCATATTTTCCAGGCCTTGGCAGATCCATCACCTTCACCTCAGGTCCAACCTGCCCTGTCAGCAGACCAACTTGTTCCCAGATATGCTGAGTGTATGTATCTGTTCTGCATAAAGTCTATGTATCTCATGTTCCCTGGGGTAAATCCCCTGAGATACATAGTTGGGTCAGTTTCCTTGGATGATATGTCATCCCCTGACTATGGGAGTTCTCCCATACCCTCAAGGACCATCTTCATCCTCTTCTTCAGGATCATCACCACCAGGTGGTCCTCCTCCTGGAGGGCCACCATCAGGGGGACCACCCCTGGGGAAACCTTGACCAGGGAAGTTTCCTCCATAATTGTTTTGCTTGGGAGGACCACCTCCATCTTTGTCTCTCCCAGGAGGTCTACCTCCATATTCATTTCAGCCATATAAATCATCAGCCATCCCAATTCTATTATTTTCTCCAGGGGTATTATCCCTGTTTCCTGCAGCAGCATTTCTGGCTGTGATGGTATGGTCTTGTGCCATCTGGTGGAGTATTGTGGCCCCCCACTCATTCCCAAACATTTGTCAGATTATATCCAAGTCTTGTCTCGCGAAGTATGCAGGGCAATCTGGCATACTAGGGGCAAATCCACCCCTTTGGCCAAGTGCATCAGTTCTTTTGGCTGGAGGGCTTTCCCTCCTCACTTGCATTCCCAGCCAGAACTGAGGGATGGTATCCTCCCTCTTGAATGTGGGTTCAACACCCAGGGTAGTCATCCTACTCACACTTTTGGTGGCAAGAGCCCACCTATACCTTTCCAGCTCTTCTGCATGATGCACACTGGGGTTCACCCTGTGATTATCAAAACCTTTGGGGCCATACCCATATTCCAGCCATTGTTGCTGTAGACTTTCAAGAAAGTCACTCATGGCTTTGAAGGCCATGCAAGAGTCTATTGGGGCATCCCTCTTGTTAGTCTCCCTTCTTCAAGGTGCTTTGCCTTCCTCATATATCTCAACTGGAGGACTCTGAGTCCTTTGTACTAAAATGGGGTCAGAAGACATCTGTGAGTTATCTAACTCAGTATGCTGAGGAGTAAGGGGACTCATTGAGTCTCTGGAGACCTCTTTTCCCTTGCTTGCAGCTCACTCAGTGCTGCTTCCCAACATTGTTGAGGTATTTAATCCTCAAGGCATATGTGCATCCAGCACTTCAGGTCCAACCTGCTTAGTGCTCATTCCTTGTTTGGCACTTCCAGCCAGCAGCTGCATTTCCTCCAAATTTTTATTATCCTTTTGGACCTCAGAAGGTCCTTTCTGTTTTCAACAACTATTATCATCCAGAGGGGGATCCCCTCCATTGGGTGGCTTGTTCTGACCTGACTTTACTGCATGAGCATATGCATGGGTAGCCATGCAGCTCATATTGCAAATACTTGACAAGAGTTCAAAAAATTGTAAGGGGTTGGTATTGCCTTAGGTCACACCTATGAACCATACCATATGGTATTCACAGTGTGATATATAAAGACAACTCTGTCTGTAAATTTTACTATGAGATATATATACTATGCATGCAGGCATGTGATACCAGAGTATCACACACCTGCAAGGTAATGACTAAGTGCCATTTTGGGCATGACTCCTAACAATATGCCAACCTGTGCCTGTGGCCATTATTGTCCTTGTCAGGTAACTTGGCCACATGAGAAATTTGTAAAAAAAACACTTGTGATCTTTGGTCAACTATGTATAGCACCTCAATACACAACTGGAATTGCAAGAAAAGAATATCTTTGGACTCTGACATGTCTGAGGAGTGTGTTCCAGGTAGACCAGTCAAGCAAAATCAGGTATTGTAGTATCTCAAAATGCCCAGACTGTGGGATTTACTCTGATATCAAAAACCCCTCAATGTGCACAACACCTAGAAACCCCATATTTTGTAAATCAGTCCTACACAGTTATATTCTACATGCCCATCCAAGCCAAATGCTATATTTTTATCAAATTCTGGCAGTGCTGTTGAGGCAGTGTGGTCAACTGAGTATGAAGTGTGTTTTTGGTGAGAATTTCTCATGTGGCCAAGTTACCTGAAAAGGACAGTAAGGATGGTGCACCCTTGTGCATCAAATCATAGCATTCCTTGTACTTAGTATCAAGTCAGTGACAGCATATAAAATACCTGATGGCAACCTACTATATCTTTGGCATACTGCATCACTCTCATGAGCTGCTCTTCTCCCCAGTACATATGAGTGTGGTTTAACTTCTGGGCAGGATCAAGCACTGGTAAATGGTGTTAAAAATATCCAGTTGATGAGAGAAAAAAAGAATGCACATATAGCTATGATGTGCATGTTGGATGTTGCAGTTCATTCATAATAATCACCAACTTTGGCCAACCCCACATCCAGGCCAATAGTAAAGTCTTTGTATTTGACTGAATTCTTGCAGGTTGACCAAGCCTTGTGAAGCACCTCTAAAGTGGGAAGTGCAGTATGGAGTGTTGGCCCCTGCTCACATCAGCAAAACAACCCTTTTCCTCACAAAATGTCTTTACACACCACACAACCACATTTACACCTATCATCATGAAAATGGGCCTGGAAGCTGTTGCCTACATGCTAATTGTCCCATAAAAATTTTAGCCTACATTTAGATGCAAATTGTTGAGATCTTGTTCTCCTATTTCTCTGTACAGCTCTGTATTACTAGGTACATTTCTGTAGTGTCTGTACAGGTCTGTATACCTCTTACAGGACAAGGGTTGTTTTGCTGATGTGGTGGAAAATGCATGCTGGGCCTTCTCAGCCTACTATGGATGTTGAGTGTACACAAATACAGTTGTAATATATGCATGGCTCACACTGAGGAGGGATAGTAAACATTGGACCCATTCCCACTCAGCTTCAGTTAGCTCAAGCTCCATAACCTTCTGGTGCTTTTCCACATCACATTCCTGTAGGCTGAGGTGTTGAACAAACTGATTGACATCCTGGAAAGTTGTAAGTATGAGGGTACATGACAACAAGTTGAAGCTAACCTTCTTCAAATCAAGTGCATGATAAAGCATTAGAAATGTGGATGACCAGCAGACTTTCATGTTGAGGAGAAGTTGCAATGGGGTAACTTGTAGCTCCTGGCCATTGTCTGTGCATGTTTGAAGGCAGTGGAATAATTCTTTATGCTTTGCTGAAGAGCATTCCTGCAGGTTAAGTGGTAAAGATAATAGTGTAACTAAGTAGATGTATCATACATCTCAAACTCACCTTGACAACAATGGCATGCACAAGACTAACCTCATCATGGTCAATTCCACCTCATACAGCAGCAAGTAACTTGGCATTGGGGGCAATCAGGTCAAAATGTTTTGACTTGCTACATATGTGCAGCTAGAAATGCTTGAGTAGAGAGATTAATGATACACACCATGCAACTGTGGTGGTTCAACATTCCACCACATTATGCCTGATATGTCCCTTACCAAAGACAACATTTTTTTGAATTGAAAGTTGCTCCAGTGTTGGATGTAAGGACCTCAGCAAATTCTTGCATCATCATGTCATTGTTCATTGTGTTGTCACATGTAACATAGCCAACCTAGAAACAATGTATCAATTCACTTTCTTTTTCTATCTGCACTTACTGCTGACCTTATGGGAGATACCAACATGCTGAACAACCTTATAAAGTGCCTGTCCAAGGCAGGTACCATTATGTGTATTGTTGGGCTGCATGAAACCCAACAATGCCATTTCAATATTCCATACACCACACAATGGTTCTTCAATCCAGGATCCAGTAACAGAAAAATACCCATTGACATTCAAAGTTTGCCAGGCATCACATGTGAGACTCATGCTGCCTGCAATGTCTTCACTCTGTAGAGATAATCTTCATGAGGAAACAAAATCATAAAATTCTACAACATACCTGAAGCCATTTGCAAAGCTCATGAAGCCTGGATTTGAAAAGATCAATGATTGATTGCCATGTCTGTTTGAGGGTGAGGATTTTGACACTGGTTTGTGCATGAAGCAAGGTTGATCATCTGTTGAAACATGGGATTCTGCAAAATATGGATGGGCTGATAATGGTGTGTTAGTGATGCAGTGTTAAATAATGATATGCTATGCACCTGATCAGTTTCAATAAGCCATTGGATAGAAACTTCCCAAAAGGCAGACTCAGAGTAGTGAAGAACTTGGTCTCTGGGAACAAGATGGCTGTCCAGGCTACTCTGGGTACTTGAGGCTGCTTCCACTCAACATCATTTGGAATCTCCTGGCAACATTGAGATGAAATTGTTAGAAGCAGCCCACTTAAGGTACTCAGCCTATAGTTTTGTCAGTCACTGGCAAAAAAAGAACTAGAGGAAATCATACATACCTTATGGATTGCTTGCATGTGGCAGTGTAAGGTGGACACTTCATTGACAAAGGAAACTGTTTGCACTCTGCCTCACTGTAGAGCATTCAATAAGGATCTAGTGAGAAGTGAAAAAAAGGGAAGGGCATATGAGCAAGCAGTGCAATCTCTATACTTTTTCCCCTCCTTCATAAATGCAGGAGAGAAGAAGGTGTCAACCTCTTGGCTATGTTCAATGTGTTGTGTGGCATTGTGGGGAGTGAGTACTCCCCACTAGGATATTTCTTTTATTTTATAGTTTTTACTTTTACTTTTACTTTATTGTGTTTACTTTCTTTTCTTTTCCTTTTATTCTTTTACCTTAGACTTTACTTAGTTTCGAAGTTAGACACGTGATGTGGCTTATATAAGCCCACACACACTTACACTTCACTGTACTTACAAAAAAAACAATGAAGTACTGAGTTATGAGTTTGAGTTTGAGTTTGAGTTTGAGAAGGCTGCATGTGGCCTTCTTCTGTGTTCAGACAGACTTCAGACTGCATTAGACGTCCCCCTCAGACAGTATTCCCTTCCAGGCTATAGAAGCCCCTTTGGAAGTTCTCCCCCTCTCAGATCTCTCATCCATCCTCAGCTCTTATTATTCTAACTCTTCAGTGTTGATCATGGGACCTTGTTCAAGGGTCCGACTGATGTGTGCTGCTGGCCTTTTGACTAGTTAAACCAATACAGAGGGAATAGGCAGCAGTGTGGCCTCTTCCAAGTATGTTGGACAGTGATATGGAGAATAACTGACAGGGACACTGTTGACTACCCATGAGCAGTCTTGAGGATAAGTCTTGCTGAGATTTAGATGAAAGCTGGTACTAGCCAGTGATGGCCACAACAGCAGAGCAACACTCAAGAGAGTGGAGAGAAAGCAAGAGATTTATAAGGAGGATTCCTAACTTGCCAGGTAGGTAGCTTGGTAGCAAAAGTACAAGGAATCCCAACTGCATCTGACACATAGGAGACAAAGGGAAAGATAACACACAAACAAGAGCAGGAGCCAGCTCGACATGTCAAGTCAGAATGACTCTAGCAGAGATGGACTGTTTTCCATGGCAAACAGGGACTACCTGAGACATGATGCAACAAGTCACATGTGTGAGAAATAAAAGAAGTAAGTAACAAAGAAGCACAGATCCCATCAGGGATCTGGCAATCAAAAGCAACAACAAAGACAAGAAAGGAAACATATGTTAGCATAGACTTGTCATATACATAGAGTCTGTACACTTGCCCCTAAGGCAGGCAGAGGTGTAACATGAGACATTGCAAGGATGTGGGGATGGGGGTGACAAGTGTACATGGCATGAAGCATGTGACACAAATTACAGAAGAGGAAAAGAAAGAAAACAGTGCATGACATTACCCCCCCTCTTCAAAGCATGGTGACCTCGACATGAGACTAGAAGGATGGGCCAGGATTGGCCATAGATTGGGACTTCACCTTGGACTGTCCAACAGGATATCCATTAGCATTAGTCCATCAAGATCCTTTTCCATTTCAACAGGACCAATGTCCCAGTTGTCAGCAGTCAAGGCAAGTGTGTTTGTAAAAAGGGTGGAAGGGGTCGAGGGTAATGCGGCCTCCAAGTTCAAGGTGAAGTTGGTCTGTTGCCTTGACAGGATAGAATGTGTCTCTTGGAAGGGCATCAGTGGTTTTGGTCACATTGAATATATTGAGTGGCCAGTATTCTCAGTTGTCATAGATGTTGAGTAAAAACTTTCTCCACTGATCAACATGTTCCTCCTTGGGAGTCCAGGGATCATTGCATCTTTCACTGAGAACCTGGGCTGCAATATTGAGGAACTTTCTTCCAGCTGTCTCTTCTTCTTCTCAGTATCAACATTTGCAGATCCAGTGGACTCCTGGAACAGATTCTTCTTCATCCAATGACTCCCTTTTCATAGTCAAAGTAACACTTGCATCTTCCCTGCTGCAGCTAGGTGCTGCAGATATGTCCATTCAGCTGGAGTGTATGCTTTCCATTGGCTTTTGTCCTGTGCTACCATCATCATCAATCCAGTGCAGATGTCAGTCATTTGATCAACCCAGAGTGGTTTTCTGGATGTCGATGTCATGAACTCTCTCTCCTTCCGAAGTTGCTGGACCACTTCTAGTGGCTCATATGTCAGTAGAGTCAGAGAGTACATGAGGGATGGTAGTAGGTGAGGTTTGTTGCAGGTGAAAGTCACAAAAGGACTGATTTAAAATGGGGCTGAAGTGGATATGAATGATGTTGACCAGGGAGCAAAGCATCTTGTGGATTTCTTCAACATTCTTCATCTCTTCCTGCTCCATAAAGATGGTACCATGGGAGGACTCCTCAATCATGGCATCACCTGTTTTTAAGATGTTAGCTGCACATTTGACAGTACTCAAGATTCCTCCATAGACTTGATGCAACATCCATAGATAGTCATGGTCACTCCCTGAGTTCCATCCTTCCCCATCCCATTGCTCAAACCCTTCAAACATCTGCATGTAGTCTTTGTATTCTTGTGGGTTGCACAAGAGTCCAGAGGTGACAGAGCTGGGGCAAGGCACATGGGAGACTGTGGATGGGGCTGTTTGGTTACAGTTCGACAGGCCAGGGGATGGTGGACAAGACTCTGGGGGAGGGGTGTTGCAGACCACATGATGGATGGGTTCTGGAGTGGGATATGGACATGTTCTGGGAGTCTTTGGGATGGCCTTTCTTTTCCCTTCAAGAGGGAGCATATGTTGAATGAGGAGTGGGGGTTCAGTGGGACCAAACTATTGGCATTGAGAAGGGATTCAAGGGTGGATACATAGGTGTCAGCTGGCAATACATAGGACTGGGAAAGCAGAGGGGAGGGGGAGAAGTCATAGTCGGTCTCAAATGCAGAGGTAATGTCCAAGAGGTATTCATGTGACTCGGAATTGTATCCATCATTGTTGTCATATGAAGACATAAGATGATTTAGTGATTTAGCAATGACAGTGGGTGGATTGACAAGTGGGCTCTTGGATCTCAGGGGGCTTGAGATGACATCTTTTATAGTCTTCGAGGACTTCTTCTGCATTTACCAGATTGGCTTCTGGTTCCCAGGTGTTGCTGGCATGTCTGTACAGTATCTGCTCCATTTGACCAAATAACACATTCACATTCCACAAGATGTCTTCACCTCTTTATGATTCAAGATAGTCTCGACCTCCCATTCCAGGAGATCATCTACCATTTCAGGGAGTGGTGGTGTCAGCAAAGGACCATATTCCGGTGTTTCAGTGAATGGGAAGATCCATGACATGTGGAAGACTGGGTGTACTTGCCACAAAGTGGGTAGGTCTAACTCCACAGAGACATTATTGATGATCTTCTTGATCCAGAAGGGTCCAATGCGTCTCAGGGCTAGTTTTGTTGATTGGACGTTGTGTTTAAGGTCTTTAGCATCAAGCCAAACAAGAGCACCTATACATGGTTTTGTGTATGCCAGTGGGTCAGGGCCAGCTTTGGCCATCCATTCCACTGTCTTCTTGTTATGCCAGAGCACACGAATATCCTAACAAAGGATAAGTGCAGAGAGCGACGGCAATACTAGGACTTCGAGATGACAAGGCTTTTGGTCTCCTTGGCCAGTGTAGACGATATCACTGAAGAACGGAGATAGTTTTATAGCAAGTTGCAAAGTAGCAAAAAGATATGGTACATGGCGAGTAGGTAGGGGTTTATATACCTTACAGCTACACAGCTACAAGCCATAGTCCGTACTGACAAGTCCAACAAGTGTATGAGTCTGGGATGTACCTTAGTACAGGAAAGGCAACATTGCGCAGTATGCGCAGCTATAGTACAATGATGAGTTGGCGAACAGAGAATGGACTGATGAGCATAGACGAGACTGGTGAGTCAGTGTTGAACTGGTGAGCCACAGTGACATTTGATGGACCACAACTGATGTTGAATCAGTTACCAAAACATAAGACTGTCAGGTGATGTGCCAGGAATGATGCGGTAAGTGGCAAGCGACAACACGACAATGGCGGCCACAGACACAACAAACAAGGCAGTGTAGGTGCAAAGTAAAGGTGGGACATGGGAGTCGATGGACAGAAGAAGGGAATTTTGTAACATTACCCCCCCGTTAAGCTCATCGAGCCCCTGATCGACGACAGCCTGAGGCACATGTCGTTGGCAGTGAATGATGGGGCATGGATGATGAAGGGGTGCCAGGGGATAACGAAACGAGTTCATTGGGCATGGTCCATCGCGAGCCTCTTCCGAGACGACAGGACCAATGTCCCAAGAACTCGCAGTCGAAGCAGGCATAGGGACGGAGTGGGTGATCATGTGGTACGGGAAGGCGTCTGCCAAGATAGAGGCGCAGCTGATCATCAAGGGCGAGGGCGATGAAAGGACAGGCCGGAATTTCATTTTGAGTCTGTACAACGTTATGGATGAAGTGAAAATCCAAATTGTAACAGGCCTTTTCTAACAAATTGACCCAGGCATAGATGGTTCCACCGTTTCTGGCTGAGTCAGTGATGATAGTTGCGGCTTGCCGAAAGACCCTTTTGCACGTGACTTCCTTTTCTTCTCGGAAGGGCAGTGGTGATGTTGGAGTCTCTCCTTTAGGGATGGGTAACCAGTCCATGCTAACTCCATCAGGCGGTCCTCATCCTGTTTCGACATCTCGGGGAGACACCCCCGAAGGCGTTCCCCTGGCATGCATTTCCATTCCGACCATCGCACGAAGTTGTGATCTTCCATCCGTGATTGCAGAAGCAACCTCACATAAGGCATCCAACCCAGATCGAATGGATCTATCGGTACCTTTGACACGAAAGAAATGAGCCACTTCAGGGCCGATATCCTTATGTACGAGAGTAATGACATCATGTTGAATGTCACCCATAGCGCTTACGGTAGCACGTAGAAGGCTTTCAATATAGGCGGCTTTTTGTTCTGGGTCACAATCTTGAGTAGTCTCCAAAAACTGCAGGACATGCAAGGCTACTATGTCTGATCCTCAGAAGATCTGACACAACAGCCATAGACGTTCACATTGTTCTCCTGTTGTCCTGTCAAGTGTGTGCCCTTCATTGTACTTTGTGAGAAGCCAACAATAGTTGAAGAATTCTGATGTTGTGGGGCCCACTTGTGAGGGTGTGAGGTCGTCGGGGTTACGGCAGGGAGTCCCAGTACAGGACAGAACATGCTCGCATGATACAGGTCGGGCGAGGGGTAAAGTGGGAATTGGGTTGGACTCATTTGGGTTTGGCCCTTCATTAGGGTCATAGTCGTAGGGGGTGGCTGAGAGTTGATCCACGAGTGGGACGAAGGGGAGAGGGGTAGACACTGCAAGCATTTCACAATGTTTCTTCATAAAACATGCAGAAAAAATGAAGGGAAGAGATACTCTTTTATTTTAGATGTTTGGAAAGAAAAAATGGAGAAATAATGTTTTATTTTTTTCCAGAAAACATGAATTGGTGCTAATGCCAATTAGGAGAGAGGCTAATGGACCTTACCATTAATCCATGTTTCTGCATGGAGAAGATGAAGTTATATTTGCATTTTTTCTGAAAAATCATCCAAAATAAAAGAGTATCTCTTCCCTCCATTTTTTTTGTATGTTTTCTGAAGAAACATGGTGAAATGCTTGCAGTGAGATGGGCGGGCTCACTTCTTTCCCTTACTGGTCCTCGGGCCAGTCCGTTTGAACGATATCCCTCCAAGAGGGACGAAAGCGGAGGAGTCTGAAATGGGTTTGACAGAGGTAGTGGAGATCTCACTCATTCCGGTCAACATCGAGCTGGTGGAGGTGACACTGCAAGCATTTCACAGTTTTTCTTCAGAAAACATGCTGAAAAAATAGAGAGAAGAGATACTCTTTTATTTTGGATGATATGTCAGAAAAAATGCAAATATAACATTATCTTCTGGGTGCAGAAACATAGATTGATGGTAATAACCATTAGCTTCTACTCTAATGGGCAATAGCCTCAATTCATGTGTTCTGGAAGAAAATAAAACATTTTTTCTGCATTTTTTCTTTTCCAACATCTAAAATATAAGAGTATCTCTTCCCTTTATTTTTTTCAGTGTATTTTCCAAAGAAATATTGTGAAACGCTTGCAGTGTGAGTTGGGATATCATGGGGATGGGGCATGCGGTGGGTATTGCGAGTGATGTGGTTGGGGAGATGTCCATCAAGACAAGGGTAGAACCAGCGAAGTCGGATTCATCAAAACTATCGTAGCAATATTCCGAACCAGGATTTTCTGTGTTGACTGAGCAGGGCGACGACATTTTATACCATGAGGCGACAGGCGAGTTTGTACTCGTAGAGGGCTTCCTTGGTGTGCTCTTTTATATTGTTTTCGGGTTCCCAGGTATTAGACGAATGGGGAAACCCTTTCCACTTCACCAAGTACTCACACTCCTTTCTGCGCCCCTTGGTGCGGTGATTGAGGATAGCCTCCAGTTCCCATTTGACCTCATCATCAACCAGCTCTGGTAGAGGCTGATCTGGGGCAGGCCCATATTCATCAGTTTCCGTATATGGGAAGATTCTTGACATATGGAACACCAGGTGGACTTTCCAAGTAGACAGTAGTTCCAATCGTACCACCACAGGTGATATTAATTCGATGACTTGGAAAGGCCCTAATCGTCTCAGCTCCAACTTGGCTGATTGGCCCTGAGTCCTGAGATTAGCCGAATCGAGCCAGACCTTATCTCTGATCTTGGGTGGCATATAGCTTCCCTTGCTTCGATCTTTCATCATTTGTTGTGTCCTTTTATGGGACAGCACAGCCAGATCTCGATTTAATGCCAGTGATTGTAATCATTCATCCACTGACAGGGCAGCAGTTATCTGAGCTTCTGGGTAGGGGGAGGGGTCATACCCATAGAGTAGGGAGAAAGGGGTTTGTCCATGAACCGAGTGTACTCTTGCATTGTGTGCAAATTCTGCATCTGGAAGTTTCCGTGCCCACAAATTGGGCAGCTCGGCACAGTAACATTGCAAGTATGTTTCGAGTTCCTGGTTGACTCGCTCGCTTTCTCCATTCATCTGGGGGTGATAAGCCGATGACAACTTGGTTTTGATCCCCACAGCCTTGTAAAGTTCTCGGGTAAAGGCAGAAGCAAACTGCGGTCCTCAGTCAGATATGACACTCTGAGGCAGTCTGTACCTCTGATACACTGCAAGCATTTCACAATGTTTCCTCAGAAAATATGCTGAAAAAAGGAAGGGAAGAGATACTCTTTTATTTTAGATGCTTGGAAAGAAAAAATGCAGAAATAATGTTTTATTTTCTTCCAGAAAACATGAATTGATGCTAATGCCAATTAGTGTAGAAGCTAATAGGCATTACCATTAATCTGTGTTTCTGCACAGGTAAGATAAAGTTATATTTGCATTTTTGTGACAAATTATCCAAAATAAAAGAGTATCTCTTCCCTCTATTTTTTCAGCATACTTTCTGATGAAAAATTGTGAAATGCTTGCAGTGATAGATGTGTTGTTGGAACAGTCTAGCTAGTTCCACCGAGTCGGTGGTTTTGTTCGTTGGTACGAATACTGCCGCCTTTGTCAAACCCTGATCAACCACCGTGAGGACCAAGTCATAGCCCTCCGACACCGGTAGGTCGGTGATGAAATCCATGGAAACTTGCTGAAATGGGAGGGGGTTTGTAGGAGTGTCATTGGGCATCACTGGAGGGGTTACTGGGTGGGTTACGACCTTGTTAGCCTGGCATACTGGGCATCCCTTGACATAGTCCCTGATCGTTTTCCACATGCCTGGCCACCATACCTCCTTCATCATTTTCTTTGTCATAGCTTTTACTCCAGGATGTCCTGCTGACGGGTGATCATGATAGTCCTGTAGACACCTTTTTTGTGTGGGCGGCGGAATATACAACCTCTGTTTATAGCGTCAAGTTCCGTCTTTCGCCATTATTACTTGTTCATTGTCTGCCGAGAGTGTAGAATCCTTTGGCGCTTTGCTCGTGGCGCGTTCATACACCTCTCTTGACACGGTATAAACTCCCTTTTTGTCCCTGAAGTCCTTTGGCTTGTCGTTCATGATGTGACTTCTCGAAGATATAGGGGCTTGAATCAGTTGCTGTTCAGGAGTTTCGGGATTCACCCCCCCGGAAAGCCACATAGCTTTGGGAAGGGCAGTGGCAGTCATGGCAGGTTCTTCTCTGTGATCGGATCGTCGTGATAAGGTGTCTGGGGCACCCATTAGTCATCCAGACTGATGAGAAAACAAAAGTGGGTAGCCTTGCAGTGTATCCAACCAGCGGGCCTGCCGAGGCGTGAGTTTCTGAGGATGACACCAATATGTCAGGTTCTTGTGGTCGGTAAAAACCACTGTAGGTTCGACAGGGGAGATGAGGTAGTGGCGGAAAGTGTCCAATGCGCGAATTACTGCTAGCATTTCGAGGTCGAAGACCTGGTATCGTTGTTCAGTGCCTTTGAGGGATTCTGAGAGGAAATGACACAGATGCCATTCGTTGTCTGACCCTTTCTGTGCCAGTACCACTCCAGTTCTGACCTTTGAGGCGTCAGTAAAGAGTGCAAATGGTTTACGATGGTCCGGGATTTGCAGGACCGGTGCCGAACACAGAAGACCTTTTATTTTTTGAAACGCTGCCTTCTCATCTTCGTCCCAATGCCATTTAACCTCCTTCTTGGATAGATTGTGTAACAGCTTGGCAATTTGTGAGAAAGACAGAATAAACCATCTATAAAAATTGCAAAAGCCTAAGAAAGAACAGACATCATGCAGGCAATGGGGTTCTGGCCAAGACTCTACCACATCAGTTTTCACCGAGATGGTCTGAACACTCCCTTGTGTCACTTTCATTCTGAGAAATTCAACCTCCTCGACTTCGAACAGGCATTTGGAAAGTTTGAGGCATAACTGTTCCTCTCGACAAATGGCGAGGAACTCCTTAACATACTTCTGCAATTCCAGTATCGTTTTGGCATGTACAACCACATTGTCCATATATCCACACTGTTGTTGTCGTTGAATTTGAGAGGCAAATGTAGTGTCCATAAACCTTTGGAAAGTCAGAGGGGAATTACACTGTCCAAAGAACATTACTGTTGGTTTGAACAACCCTTGAGGCATTAGGAAGGCAGCCTTCCATTGGTCTTCAGGTTTTACTCGTATGTTTGTAAATCCCCATCAGACGTCAAACTTTGCAAAGTATTTTGATTCGCAGAGTTCATCCACCAATTGAGGAATGTTCGGTAGTGGATAGGAGTTGTGGATGGTGTGCGAGTTGAGGTACCGGTAGTCCTGTATGAGTCGTTTTTTGCCATCCTTTTTGGCGACAAAGAACACTGGTGCCGATATCGGCGACTCAGAGGGTACTATTTTTCCGCAGGCCAAGTTTTCATCAATAAATTTGTCTAGTGCTTTCATTTCGTCTGGCGACATGGGATACAGGGTGGCTTTCTTCATGAGGTTTTTATTTCCCTTTTGGAATTCTTCCTTAGTTCGAATTTCGTGGTCTAGACCTTTTCGAAATCGAGGTAGGGGTATGTCGTCTTCTGAAAACACTTCGGCAAATTCTTGATATTCTTCCGGTAAATCCGGTACAGTCGTGGGTCCTGCATCCATTTCCAACTGGGTGGAAATCGTGGTGCAATTAACAGAGGCAGTCTTGTCCTCATGTTTATCGTCTTTCTTCTTCGGCAACTGTTGTGGGGAGTCACCCCATCCTTCAATTTTCCGAGTCTCCCAATTGATTATGGGTCTCTCTTTTCGAAGCCACGGCATTCCTAATATGACATGATCCTTTTTCTCCAGAGGTCCTACAAAGCAAAGAACGTTACACGGTCTTCCCTTTACCTCTGCCTTTAGATAACATTTCCGGGTTATAGGTTGACTCATTGTTCCATCAAATCCTACCACCTTCCAGGGTCTTTTTACCCTGCATGTCTTGATCTTCAACTGCGATGCGATTTTTGGGCCAATTAGATTAATTTCAGCGCCACAGTCGATTAATGCGCTGACTTCCGCTTTGTAGTCGATCAGCTTGATGTATCCATGTGGAGAGCGAGCACACATGTCGGATTCGTTTTCGATACTAGATACATGGTAAGTAGATGACACTTTAACCGAAGGCAAACTGGATGGAAGTGAACCAGGATGCCCATTTAAAAATCCTTTTGGATAGAGGCATGATAAAGATTTTCTGGACCACTGTAGGACTTGACCTCTTTAACCTCCCTAGGCTTGGGCAGTTTCTTGCATTCCTTCCTGATGTGGCCTTCATCTCCACAATTGTAGCATTTAATGGCATACACCTTTCCATTTACCTGAGCATGGGTTTGTCCTCTTTCATCGACATCCATTGCATTTGGATCATGCATAGGGGCAGGACGTTGATAATTGAAGAGCGTGGTAGGGGTGCCTTTTCCATCGAGAATTTTCTTGCTTTCAATTTTACTGACGGCTTTGCCAGCTGTGATGATCCAATCAGATACCGTGATTGGGTTATGATGATTGAGAACCCAATCTCGGATTTCCTTTCTAAGCCATTTCCCAAAGAATATTGCTCCATTGAACGAGTTGTCGCAAAACTTAGCACAATTGAACAAAGCCATAAAGCGTGTGACATAATTTTCGAGAGGGGAAGAACCTTGAGTGAGGGTGACGAGTTCTAGTTGGGCTTTTGCCTTCTGGTCTCCACTGGTGAATGTAGCTTGTATGGTGGCTTCGAAATTTTCCCATGTGTCATTGTACATAGGTGGCAAGGCCACTATCTGCATGTTCATTAATATAGTTTTCTGCGAAGGCAGCCACGGATCCTTCCGTCATATATGACAGAGCTAAACCGATCTGTAGATGGTCGGTTATGTAGACATGTTGGTTAATTTGAAGATACCCCTTAATCTGCATAAGCCAGATAGGAAGTCGCTTGTGATCACCGTTATACATGGTAGGTTTGTTGAGATTAAATTCACGTCCTCTGTTAAGCTTTTCTTCTGAAGAACGGAAGGTTCTGGGGTTACAAATCCACTTCTGACCGAAAGCCTTCACGAGAAGGTCTTCCATTTCCTTTTCAGTAGGTTCCCAATTGAAGAGAGGAACTCTGGACTTCTCGGTTTCCTGTCCGGAACCTCCAGCTCCAATAGAGAGTCCTTCCATTACGTGAGACATTAGATTGGCTAAAGATTCTTCTTCTTGATCCGGGATAGGGACATCTCCGGTTGCAGATCCGAAGTCTGAAAGTCCATCGTCTATTAACAGCTTGGCATCAGTTTCTGATTTGGGTTCCTTTTCTCAGTAGGCCCCAAGTATAGCCAGGTTACGAAGAGTAGAGGGAGGGGTGGGAGTTGAAGCTAGCCCGTACCTATGAGCAAACCTTCTTCCGGAATATTCGGTAGAGGTTCTAGGTGGGATGGGGGGAGCTTTTAACTTTCCTTTTCCTACAGCAGAGGGAGGTGGTTTAGGAGGACATCTAGGTTTGCCTGAAGACACCTTGGGCAACTCATAGGGCGAGGTTGAGTAGGTTGAGGGATACGTCGATTATGATCCAGAGGCACTGCAAGCATTTCACAATTTTTCTTGCCAAAATATGTTGAAAAAATGGAAAGAAGAGATACTCTTTTATTTGGGCTGTGTTCACATAAAAAATGCAAATATAATATTTTGTTTTCTTTGTCTTTTCTGTGCAAAAAAATGAATTGATGGTAGTGCTGATTAGCTTCTATGCTAATGGGTATTACCATCAATCAATGTTTTGTGGAAAGTCATGCAAAGAAAAGAAAATATTATTTTTGCCTTTTCTCTTTGAAAACAGCTGTCAAAAAAGAGTATCACTTTCTTCAATTTTTTCAGCATGTTTTCTGAAGAATAATTGTGAAATGCTTGCAGTGAGGAGGATCAATCGAGAGAGTAAGAGAGTAGCAGTGCCAGTTGCTTGACCCGTTGTTTGGATCGACTAGCAAGCATGGAATGAGAAGAGCTGAGCATCATGTCCAAATAACGGTCACAGCAGTGAGTTGATCTTTTTGCTTTTGTTATGCCAGAGCGCACGAATATCCTAACAAAGGATAAGTGCGGAGAGTGACGGCAATACTAGGACTTCGAGACGACAAGGCTTTCGGTCTCCTTGGCCAGCATAGACGATATCACCGAAGAATGGAGATAGTTTTATAGCAAGTTGCAAAGTAGCAAAAAGATACAGTACATGGCGAGTAGGTAGGGGTTTATATACCTTACAGCTACACAGCTACGAGCCATAGTCTGTACTGACGAGTCCAACAAGCGTACGAGTCCAGGATGTACCTTAGTACAGGAAAGGCAACATTGTGCAGTATGTGCAGCTATAGTACAACAATGAGTCAGTGAACAGAGAATGGACTGATGAGCATAGACAAGACTGGTGAGTCAGTGTTGAACTGGCAAGCCACAGCGACGTTTGATGGACCACAACCGATGTTGAATCAGTTACCAAAACATAAGACCGTCAGGTGATGTGCCGGGAATGATGTGGTAAGTGGCAAGCGACAACACGACAATGGCAGCCACAGACATGACAAACAAGGCAGTGTAGGCACAAAGTAAAGGTGGGACACAGGAGTTAACGGACGGAAGAAGGGAATTTTGTAACACTTCTTATGTGTGATTAATGCAGTGTCTCGGGCTTGTGTGAGAGCTTCTAAACATTCTTTGACCTGCAGAGCCTTCAATGTGTGCACTGAAGGATAGGGGTCAGGATCATAGCCATAAAGCAGATAGTACAGCATCTGTCCATGAGTCAAGTGAATGTGGGAATTATGTGTGAACTCAGTGAGGGAGAGATGATCACTCCAGTCATTGGGTTTTTTGGCACAATAGAATCACAAGTAAGTTTTGACTTCCTGATTAATGTGTTTGGCTTCTCCATTTGTCTGTGGGTGATATCCAGACAAGTAATGTGGTTTGATGTGAAGTGCCTTGTAAAGGTTCTGGGTAAAGGCACTGACAAACTGAGGACTGCAGTCAGATATGATGGATTCAGGAATACCAAAGTGAGGGTAGACATGTCATAACCAAAGGTCAGCAAAACCTTCTGAGTCTATGGTTTTAGACATGGGGATAAAGGTCACAGCCTTCATAAGGCCATGGTCAATGATGGTGAGGATGGTGTCATGGCCTTTAGAGGCTGGAAGGTCAGTGACAAAGTCCATGGACACTTGTTTGAATGGGAATGGGGAGTTACTTTCAATAGGCTGAAGTGGAGGGGGATGGTCACAACAGATGACCTTTGATGCTTGATGGGTAGGGCAGCCTTTGATGTAGTTTTGAATGTCCTTCCACATTCCTGGCCAGAAGCATTCATGATTCATTTTGGTGGTCATTGCTTTGATACCAGGATGTCCAGTGGACAGATGATCATGGAATTCAGCCATAGCTTCTTTTTGAGCCTTTGGAGGGACATAAATCCTTCTGTTCTTGGTCTTGATCTGGGTTACTGGGTCCTTGGTAATACTGTCATCAGGGGTGATGACATAACTTTGATCTTCTTTTGATGAGGCCTTGATTGTGTCATATGTGTTGTGTGACACCCATAGGATTCCTCATTCATGTTTGGCTTTGTTCTGTTGTACCTTTGGAACTTTCACTGTTGAGGCTGTCATTTTAGGCATGTTGAAGATGGGTTTGGAGAGGGTTTCAACAGGGGCAGGGAGGTTTTGATGGGTTTCACCCCCCTCTTTTAGCCAAATCAACAGTGGAAGTACCATGGTTTCAATGGGGGTAGTAGCCATGAACATAGGGTTATGGGACAGTGTGTCAGGGACTATCATTTGGTGACCAGGGTTATGTTTGAACATGAGCAGGAAACCTTGAATATAAGTGAGCCAATGAGCTTGTTGGCTGGTGAGGTTTTGAGGCTCCTGATAGTATGTGAGATTCTCATGGTCAGTGTGAATGACTGTTGACTCAACAGGGCTGAGCAAGTAGTGTTTCCATGCCTTGAGAGCATGGACAACAGCCATCATCTCCAGGTCATAGACCTGGTAATTTTGTTTGGCACCTTGCAATGATTGCAAAAGGTAGGCAATAGGATGGAGTTCATTGTCCTCGAACCTCTGACACAGGACAACTCCTGTGCCTAACTTGGAGGCATCAATATACACTTCAAAAGGCTTGTCGAAATTGGGGAGATGAAGAACAGGGGCCTGGCACATAAACATTTTTAACTTCTGGAAAGCAAGTTCTTGTTTGTCTTTCCACTTCCAGGGCTGGTCTTTCTTCATCAACTCATGGAGAGGCCTGGAGATCATTGTGAAGGACAGGATAAATTGCTGATAGAAGTTGAGGAACCTGAGGAACTGCTGGACATCATGGATGTTACTAGGGGTCTTCCAGTTCTTCATGGCCTTGACCTTTATGGGAGCTGTTTGTATTGGCCATGTCAGATAGTAAACCCTAGGAATTCTATTTCCTTGGCTTTGAAAACACACTTCAACAATTTTAGTCAAAGGTTTTCTTTCTTCAGGATCTCCAGGAACTCAATTACATTTTTCTTCAGGCCTTCACATGTCTTTGCATGGATGGTCATGTCATTGAGGTAGATGATGGCTTTCTTATTGGTTTGTGTGCATTGTTTTGACCAAAGAACATAACTGTGGGCTTGTACACCCTGCAGGGTGTGAGGAAACTTCCTAGCAGTGTGTCTTCTTCTTTCTCTACTCAGATGTTGGTGAAGCCCCAATGGACATCAAACTTGGCAAAATACTTGGATTCAATGAGTTCATTGAGTATTGGTTTGACAAGGGGGAGGGGATAGCAGTCCAGAATGGTGAATGAGTTCAACTGTCAGTAGTCTTGAATTAACCACTTCTTTCCATCCTTCTTGCCAACAAAAAAGACAGGGGATAGTGGGACCTTCAGAATGTCAGAATTCTGAACTTTCTCGATCTTCCTGGTTGTGAGGTTCTCTTTGAAGAAGAGACATCTCGTTGTGGGAGAGAGGATATATCTTGGCCAGCTTAAAGGCTTTGAAGTCTTTTGAAGTATCAAGTTTGATGGTGTGATTGTATCCTGGGTGATGTGGGGGAAGGGGAGAGTTTTTGGAGAAGACTTCCTCGAAGTGGGAATATTCTGGAGGTAGGTAGACCTTGCTATGTTCTTGTTTTGCTTTGAGTTGTGTCGATATCAAAGTATGGTTGATTTCAACAGCAACTTCAGGAACTCCCCATCCAACTATTTTTCTTTGGGCCCAGTCAATCATGGGGCAGGCTTGTTGAAGCCATGGCATCCTGAGCAGGACTCTTTCATTTCATAAATCCATGACATAGGTGTTCATCTTGAAGACTTGGCCATGTACTCTTCTGGTGAAGAGGGCCACTCTATTGATAACTTGTTTCATAGAGCCTTCAAAGCTTCTTGGCATCCATGGATCTGAAATTTTTCTTGTGGTTAAGCTGTATTTTTCAATGACTTCTTTACTAATGGCATTGCATTCAGCACTGCTATCAATAGCAGTACTCACCACATGATTGTCTCACTCAACCAGAACTAATGAACCACTAATAGCCCTCACAGAGGGGTATTCATAGAAAGTGGCTATGGACATTATTTCGGGAGTGGAGACAGATCTAAACATACACCTCTCTTCAGCTGTGGGGGGTGCAAGAGAGGACTCTAAAAATCCAAATGTTCAGATGTGAAAGCTTTCTTGAGCTCTTCTAATTCATTTTGCATATACTTTGACTTGACTTCTTGAAAGACTGAACTTTGGGCTTTCTTTGGCTGTGTCAAGTTCAGGCCTACTCCGACGATCTCCAATGCTCACAGCAACCAGGGGGCATATCCAGAGGTTGGCCAACATTGGCCAACAATTGGCTGATGTGTACCAACAAAGAGCAATGATGGCCGAAGGGTGGCCAACAGTCACAACAGAGGTTTGGGAGAGGGCATCAGGTTCAGCTCATGTGCTGCCCCCTTGTACGAGCCCAGCCCTCAGATTTCAGAGATAGAGAGGAGTTGGTAATAAGCCAACAATGGAGGAGAGGGCCAGTCAAAGACCACAGAGGAGGGAACTAAGTTGATATCTGTACTGAAGAGACACCGCTGAGTGTGGCAGGCTTATATACAGTGGTCACACCATTGAGGTGGTACAGTATCAGAACAACAGAACTAACATATGGAGTACAGCAAAATTTCAAGGGACAGAAATGTCAGAAAACTTCAGTCAGGGTATGAGCACAGAAGATGGAGGCAAGGGATGGGACAAAGAAAAAGTATCTAAAAGGAATAGTGCAGAACAGAGTGTCTTTGGAGCGCCCACCGATAACCAATCAGACAATAGGCCAAAAGCCTAAACAGGAAGCAACCCTGCACTGTACTTGGACCGGCCCATCAACCCAAAAGGAAGGTGACCCCTAAACCAAGGGGGAGCATCACCTGACCATGAGGCACCAGTCATGTGGTACTGCCGACAGAGACCGATGGGGTCTGACAGAGAACAGGGCAGGAATGCGCCATATGGGTGCTAGAGTGAACGGATGGGTGCAGAGCAGAGCAGAGAGGGGCCAGTGGTACAGGACAGAGGCATGGGCATGACAGGCTGAGTACACTCGAAGGCAGGACAACCCTTCTTTCCACAATTGAAACACTTGCCAGTAAACTCCTTTTGGACTTCTTGGAAATGGAACAGTTTCCTCTTTTGGGGTGGTCAATAGGTGTTTGACTTCTTTTGGTGATCAATGTCTATTGCATAAGGGTCATGATGCTTCTTTGAAGCAGAACCTGTGCCTTCATCTTGGTACATGTGGAGAACTCTTCTATCTTCTGCCATGAGGTTTTCATTATACATGCCAAGGGATGCCTTGGTGGTTTGCACTTCAACAGCTGCATCAATCCAATCTTGGACCATCTTTGGAATCTTGCCTGAGCAGAGTACCCACTCTGTGGTTTTGTTATTAAGGCCTTTCTGAAGTACATGCCAGCTTGTCAATCATCTCTGGATACTCCATCATGGGTAAGAAGATCTAGGAACTTGCCAATATACTCACTTAGAGGTTTGTTGCCTTGAGTGATCTCAGCCATCTGTAAGAAGGCCATCACTTCAGTGTCACTGACTTGGAAGATTCACTTGAGCTTCAGCAGGAAGGTGGTCCACATGTTGAGAATATAAATGTCACTGGCTGTAGTTGTACAGTCTTGAAGATAGTTTTTGGTGAAGTGGACTGTGGAACCCTGCATCATGAAGGAGAGAGTGAATCCAATTTTTCTTTCATTGGTATTGTAGATGTGGCAATTGAGATTGAGGTAGTTGTTCATGGAGGTGATCCATGACTGATATTTGCCACTAGTTCCATCAAAGGGGAGGGGCTTGCCTAAGCTGAGTTCCTTTCCTTTGGATGCATGACCTTCAGGTTGTTTTTCTTCTGCAGTAGTCAGTTTAGGGATTGTGTAGGCAGGGAACTGTAGTCCTTGGTGGCCAGTAAGAGCTTTGTACCACTGGACCAGTTCCTTGACTGAACTGACAGTCTTTCCCAAGAAGGGATCAGAAGTGCGAGTGAACTGTTGGAAATGTTCTGTGAGTTTGGCAATGTCTTCTTGTTCTCTGAAACCTGCCATCCCAAGATCTGTACTTGATGAAGTAGTTTCTTTTGCTGTGCGGGTTTCTTCTTCATCTATTCTTTTGCCTGCTAAAGGCTCTGGTTCTCAGATACAGTGGAAGGTTTCTGGAAGTCTTGTACTTGTGGAAGGTTCTGCTGGGACTTGTGGCTATACCTTCTTCTTGTGCCAAGCTGTGATGAGGGGCTACCTCCTCAGTCTCAGGCTTTGATGTCAGACTCATAGGGTAAGGTTGGAACCTTTGAGAGGATGACCTCTCTATCTTTTCTGGAGCTCCTGTGGTGTTTGAGGTATGTGGGGGAACTACTGGAGGCTTTCGAGAAGGCCTAAACTTTGATGAACCCATGTCGGAAGACACTTTGAGCTTTTTCTTGATTATGAGTCAAGAGCTGTTGTGAGCTGCCTCAGACTAGAATTCCTTGCAATGGTCTCAGCAATATGACATGTATGCTTTACCACCAGTACTCTTTAGTCCTGTTGGTCTTACTGCTTCAAGCAACTGACACTTGCTAACAGGAATGGGATTGGGGATACAATGATGAGAGGGTGTTGTTGTAGGAAGGGTTGTGATTGTGGGGGTTTGTCACAAGAACAATACCTGTTGAATGATTGTGGCTTTTCTACTGCAACCTGAAGGGAGTAGGAGTCACATTTGCAGATATGTGACATGAGGGTACTTTTGCTTTTGTCACACAGCGTTGATCACAGGACCTTGTTCAAGGGTCTGACCAATGTGTGCTGCTGGCCTTTCGACTAGTTAAACCAATACAGAGGGAATAGGCAGTGGTGCAGCCTCTTCCAAGTATGTTGGACAGTGATATGGAAATATAACTGACAGGGACACCATTGACTACCCATGAGTGGTCTTGAGGATAAGTCTTGCTGAGATTTAGATGAAAGCCAGCATCAGGGAACCAGCAATTGGTCAGGACTGGTCACAAACTGGTCACAAATTGGTTTATGACTGGTTCTAACTAAAATCCCATTTACTGATGAGTACTAGCCAGTGATGGCCACAACAGCAGAGCAACACTCAAGAGAGTGGAGGGAAAGCAAGAGATTTATAAGGAGGATTCCTAACTTGCCAGGTAGGTAGCTTGGTAGCAAAAGCACAAGGAATCCCAACTGCATCTGAGGGGTTTGTATACCCCACAGGTGATGGGATTAGTAATGTACTTATTCCCTATAATGTGTAGGAGACAAAGGGAAAGATAACACACAAACAAGAGCAGGAGCCAGCTTGATGCATCAAGTCAGAAGGACTCTAGCAGAGACAGACTGTTTGCCATGGAAAACAGGGGCTACCTGAGATGTGATGTGACAAGTCACATGCATGAGAAATAAAAGAAGTAAGTAACAAAGAAGCACAGATCCCATCAGGGATCTGGCAATCGAAAGCAACAACAAAGACAAGAAAGGAAACATATGTAAGCATAGACTTGTCATATATGTAGAGTCCATACACTTGCCCCTAAGGCAGGCAGAGGTGTAACATGAGATGTCACAAGGATGCAGGGATGGGGGCAATGAGTGTATGCAGCATGAAGCATGTGACACAAATGATGGAAGAGGAAAAGAAAGAAAATGGCACATGACACAATGTGCCATTGCTTTGGTGGGCCCTCAGTCTCATCCAAATCAATGACCCTGATATCTTGAAGGAGTCCATCTGAGCCAGTGCCAGTGGGTTCAAAAGAAATGTCCTCTTGCACACCAGAGTGGCCTTGTGATGGTGTGAGAGCATCATCCTGCAGGCAGAAGTCAGACATGTCATGAGCTTTCCCTAAGTTAGTAAGCAACACATAAGTTATGTTATCATACTGCACTATCCAAGATAAACTGTATACACATCTTGGACTGCCCCTATTGGAGTCTGCATCAGTTAAACTGTCCTCATACACATCACATCAGCAAAACCCTGGGTTTGGTACAGAGGCACAGACCCACAGATGGTACAGATTTTCCACAGACCAAATACAGACCCCTACAGACCCTACAGACTCTACAGACTCCACAGACCTACAGACCCTACAGACTCTACAGACACCACAGACCTACAGACACCACAGATGTAAACTTTGATTTGCCCATATCTCATCCAAAAATAAACATATTGATGAGATAATCATACTGACATGATCATGACATCATACACTACAACTCTCATTATGACATCATAACTGTACAGCCACTTTTTTATTTTTGCAAACCAGGACTCCACAAGAACTTTGCAAATATCTCACCCAAAAAAGGAGATATTACTAAGGTAAAAATATTCCCATGGTCCTGTGATCATAGGCTACAACTTTCATTTTTGGCAGAGTTTGAATCTGAGTTTGAAATTTGTAGAGGTGTGCCACACAACCCACACAGCTGGCTTTGCAAGTTGCTGAGGTAAGCAGAAAAGGATATTTAAACCCAGCTCACTCCGACACTGCATCTCTTTCCATTACCACCACCATTCCTCTTCCTCACCATCATCTTCATTGTCATTGTCATCCCTCCCTCACCACCCTCCTTTCCTACCACCACCCTTATGGTGGGTACCCTCTCCCTACTAATAGTAATAAGTGACCACTTACTGTAGTATAGATATGTATATCCTTGTACCTTGACATGTAATTTAGGTAGCTTATGATAATATGATTCAATTATTGGTCAACTACAACATATGTGAGTGGTGAGAGTCTGTAGTACTGAAACAATCTGGGGTAGGTCTGTACAGGGGGGGACCCATCTGTGGGTCTGTGGTCTGTACAGACCTGTATAGAGGGGGGGGGGTTTTGCTGATGCAGCACTTGTAGCCACCTTGCATTTTGTAGTTTTTTGAATTGTCCTTGTTGCTGATTGAGCCTGCCTGTGGGAAGGAAGCACCAGTGTAGGGAGGGAAGTCTCCCTACTAGGTATTTTCTTTTATTTCATTGTTTTTACTTATGTTTTCATTCCTACTCTTTTGTTTTACCTTCTACCTAGTATTTCGAAGTAGTGTAGATGTGTTGTGGCTTATGTAAGCCCACATGTGCACTTAGAGTACTGGGTACATACCTACAATAACAACAGACGCATTACCAGACAAGCACAGACCAAAATACAGCTGCAGAAGGCTCGGAATATCATTTACATATCTTCCTCCAGATGTTCCTTAGACACTATCTCAGCTTCTCTTTGGACTTTTAGGGCGCATTTTTAGTCTTTTCACCATACTCTTTGACCCTCTACCAAGCCTCCTGGGTCAAACTGAGACCCCTCCCTTCCAACAGGAGACCTCCTATGTACCTCCTCTCTCTTTCTTACCTGACTTTACATCTGGAGCCCACCATGAGGGGGCTGTCTTGCTTGGTAACCCTACTTCTCCCCCTACCTTTGAGCTCATACACATGATTTCTTGACAACTGATGTGCCTACCCTCTCACTTTTTGAGAGCCTGATTCTACTCGATGAGAGCTTTCGAAATGTACCTTTTCCAACATGTCCACTTCAGTGCTCACCCTTTTTGTGGAGAAAGGAACTGTAGGACAGATTTTGGTGTAACCTAGGATTGGGTGTGTGGAAGCTCTCCTTTCTTTGATCTCCAGCACCCCCAGACATCCTCTACTACCTCCGGAAGTTCTGTAGCTTCGTGCTTCATAGTTCTTCACCAACACACTGCTGTCCTCCTCCTACCTTTGAGCTTGCACACACATTTTCTCACAAACCGATGCACCAAACCTCTCGTAAATCGCATGCCCGGTAGAGCTCGACGAGACCATTCTATCAGTGCCCTTTTCATCGCATTCACCCTTGTGCTTCCAGAGATATCACACTTTTTGTGCAGAGAGGCAGTAGCAGACTGTTTCATGAGTATCTCAGGATTGGGTGCACAGTTTTTCGTAGTTCATCATTCTCCCAATTCCCCTATATCTCCTCTATGACTTCCTGAAGTTTTGTAGAGTTCTGTCAAGTGGTTCTTCACCAACATGCTACTGTCCCCCCCCTGGTGCCACAGCACATCAGCAAATCACTGATTTACTGTGCAGGGCTGTACAGCCACCCACAGCCACTCATAGTTGCCACAGTGCCACAGATAGGTCCCCAACTGTACAGTGACCAAAAAACTGTAAAATACCATGAATTAGAGTACAAATTTATTTCAATCAGGATATACATGGGCTAAACAATAAGTCTATATAATTAGTACAGCAGTATAGGCTCTAATTGAAGTGCTGTGTAGTCTGTAAGTTTGCCCAGTGCTGCTGTGTGACACTGTAGTCACTGTCACACTGTCCCAAAAAGGGTGTTTTGTGGATGTACAGTAATGTGTCTCAGCTGCATTTTCCAGTGTTTGAGTCATCATAAATCAATGAGCAAGTACCATCTGACCTATAAAATCTAGTTAAACTTGTGGTAAAGTCAGATGGTTGACTTGAAACATTTCCACCATTCCCTTCCATGAACCATCTGACTTAAGTCCAACTCCACACAACAACCTCTGGGAATAACTACTGTGTTGCACATTGAGTAAAATGGCATCCTTAGTGCTGGAGGGATCCAAAGCAGTAATGTTCCCATTGGACCTTTGATCCAGCCATCATGGTGCAACTTAACAGGTTGAGCCAACATGCCATCCATCTGGGTAAACCCATGAAGCAGTTGGTTACCCTTAGGGAGAGCATGTGAAGAGAGAAATGAAAAACAAATGTGGTATCCCTTGACACCTGGAGTGGGTTTAAGTGAAAAAATTATATATAGAATAGAGGGAAATACCTATCATCCACTGTGTGAGATGTGGAAAATGCATGGTGAGGAGTGACTTCTGAAGCACAGCCCTCAGGAAGGCCATCAATTAATACACCTCCCTCAACATCCCAGACCCTCACAATCTTGTCCTCTGAACCTGAGACAATCCTCTTCCCATCAGGGGAGAATGCAACTGAAGTGACAAAAGAAGTATGGCCCTCAAGAGGGCTGCCAATCTGCACACCTCCCTCAACATCCCACACCCCCACAGTCTTGTCCTCTGAGCCTGAGACAATCCTCTTCCCATCAGGGGAGAATGCAACTGAAGTGACTCTAGAAGTATGGCCCTCAAGAGGGCTGCCAATCTGCACACCTCCCTCAACATCCCACACCCTCACAGTGTTGTCCCCTGAGCCTGAGACAATCCTCTTCCCATCAGGGGAGAATGCAACTGAAGTGACTGCAAAAGTATGGCCCTTAAGAGGGCTGCCAATCTGCACACCTCCCTCAACATCCCACACCCTCACAGTCTTGTCCTCTGAACCTGAGACAATCCTCTTCCCATCAGGGGAGAATGCAACTGAAGTGACAAAAGAAGTATGGCCCTCAAGAGGGCTGCCAATCTGCATACCTCCCTCAACATCCCACACCCTCACAGTCTTGCACTCTGAGCCTGAGACAATCCTCTTCCCATCAGGGGAGAATGCAACTGAAGTGACAAAAGAAGTATGGCCCTCAAGAGGGCTGCCAATCTGCACACCCCCCTCAACATCCCACACCCTCACAGTGTTGTCCCCTGAGCCTGAGACAATCCTCTTCCCATCAGGGGAGAATGCAACTGAAGTGACAAAAGAAGTATGGCCCTGTAGGAGAAGCTGCACAGCTGGCCAAATCTTCAATCCTCCTATGGCAACTCTGGCTAGACTATGCAGTTTTGGCATGACCACAGCTGAGAGCAATGAGTTTGAAGGAAGAAAGGGCAATGCAGAAATGTAAAGGTGTGGAGTACTATGCAGCATTGGGCCAATGAAGTTCTCAATGAATTTGATTCCATCTTCTGCCAATGTGAGGGTATCATCAAAGTCACTGTCCCCCTTGAATATCAAGTCAGGTGTTATCACACACAGTCACTCAACAATTACTCACCAGTAGCCACCTTCTGACAGAGGCAAGTGCACTCACCCCCTTTCCAACCCTCCCAAGCAAGCTCAATACCTCCATCCAGAACAGAATTTTTTCACTTCCAACAACATCCCTCACCTTCCCTGCAAGCACCAAATCAAATCCAGTCTTCTCCAGATGCTGAGCCCAGAATTGACATGAGTAGGAGAGATGGCATGGGATTTTCTTGTCAATTCTCTCTGAGAGATCCAAAACCTCATTATTAGCCAAATACGAACTCTCCAATCCACAAATGTTGAACCGAAGGTTATCACAGAGAATCTGCAATGTGGCGAAAGCCATGTCTTTTGCATTGGATGCGTCAATTGAATAGTCACCGCTCCGTGATGAATCCATCAAGAAGTCATAGAAGGATGCGTGGAGGGGCCGCACAACAGAGGAGCGGTCCACAACCCCACCCAGCACTGGAGACATGAACTCGAGGATGAGATTGATATCATAATGATCCCGCGTATCTGGAAAATTTTCCCGCATCCAGTTCAAGGTTGCCATGGGCAGAGGTTCGAGTGTCATCACAACTTGGCGCATCACGGAGCGGTATCGTTCGATAGCTATTCCAGACCGCGGTATACCCCCCTCCAGGATCGTGATGTAAGTTGAGTCCAGAAGTGTTTTACCTTCTTTGACCTTGAGAGCCATCAGATCATCGTAGTGTTCTTTCGGAGTCGCTCCAGCTTTATTTGGTCTGATGAACTCGCAGGCCACACGAGCCCACTCGAACAGACCGCCGGATTTGTTGACAACGTTCTGGACCTCTTCTACTCCGATGCTGGGAAGTCCCTTGAGTCCCTTGGAAACGTATAGCTTGATATCAGGTTCCACCGACTCCCATGGGATGTCATCCAACGAAGTTGCCTTCACATGAGGAGCAGCAGCCACGACACGCACTATGTCAGGCAATGGTCTGGACGTCAACAGGACCCGGAAATTGGTCGGCAGATCGGCAACGTCCGAGGATGTTAAAACACGTAGGATATCTCTCCTCGATGTCTCCTCCCCACTTTCATCTAAGGCATCGATTATGACAACCACATTCCCAACGATGTCGCCACTAATCTTCGATAGCGGCTCCAAAATGAGTCGTTCCCACTGCTGCAGCACATCGCATGTGGTCTTGAGCGAGTGGTTATTTGACACGACATTTGACAGCGCTCGACGAAATGCTGGTTCGTGGTCCGCCAAGTCACGGGCAATTGTGGTCAAAATTTTTTCCTCTCGACGCTCGCTTTGCCTGTCGCGGGCGAAGCAGAAACAAGCCCCAGCCACCCCCATATCCTGGATCCACGAGCCGACGGTATGGGCAATGGCAGATTTTCCTCTTCCAGCCTGACCGTGGAGCCACAAAATGCGAGGGGCGTTCACGTCACAACTGGTAATCCAGTGCGTGATATCCTTCAGAATGTCTGTTCTTGTACCATCGAGACATTTCTTGGTCGTGTTTAGACCCGCACCGGCGGCGTAAGCCATGCCCTCCAAGTTCAAGTCTTCAAGCACGTGGTACACGTTGATCTGGATGTCCCGCATCGTGCGATCTCGGTATTGTTGCATCAGGTCACCCAGATTTTTAACGTGGCCACGAGCGACAGTCTGCGGATCGGACACAATGCGGTCCCCAATTCGCACCACTAGTAACATGACACGTCAGAGCGGTCAGGTAGAACGGACGACCGACCGTGACCATGACACCTACAGATGTTCTGCTTTTTGGAATACTTTATGATGAACAGCACCGTAGCACTCATCTCTTGTGAAATCTTGCGTATCGTCTCTTTCATGCTATCGATATTCTTCATGGTATCCTTTTCCATAAGAAATTCATAGACATCTTTCACAGTATTGAGGAGGCCGAACACCTCGTCGTCTAGGTTGGCTTGATCAATGAGCAACTGTTGGAGACTAAATGAGCAGGCGATACACGAAAGGGAATGGGAAGTACTTGAGAAGCAGCGGTCAGAATCCCCAACGCAAACTGGACGTAGGGGTGAACCTGCCCTCCTCTATCAGACCATTCAAAAGACGGAATGTTGAAGTGCTTACATTCGATAAAGTGGTTACGAAGGAGTTGAACAACTTGAGAGACCGAAGCATGCCCTCGATGTTTTGAATGCTCGTCACCGCAGCATCAGCCTGTCCGACCAGACCGGTGACTGTTTGGAGAACCTGGGGAATGGGCTTCATATCATCCATCGCCTGTTGGGCAGCGTTGACTTGGCTGCCAATACTGGGGTCGGTGGTTTCTGTCGCGAGCGGGCCCGATCTAGTTTTGTTCGACCGATGGAAGAGGTGTCCCATCCTGGAGAGCAGCTTGCGATCAGTATCAGCCGGCGTTGTGACCGAGGAGACGTCGGCAGAAGTTTGAGATGGGCCTTGAGACTGTTCCTGAGGTGATCGATGAATACTACAGTGGTTAAGATACAGGATACGTACCGAGGGAAGGTTAGATGTAGGGCTGCGTGAAGTTCGGGAACTGAAGAAACGACGGCTCTTCGCCTGCTTGTGGGCCATGAGATCTGTATTTCGAGTGCGGTACGCTCACGTATCGAGTTGACTTTGTAACTCAAGAGCAATCGGAACTTCAGGCTTCAACTCGTCGGTGCTCGTCACTGTCGACGCCAAACCTACGAACGAAGAGGCAATACCTATGCTGTTGTGAAGCTAGTTGTGAGCAACTGCCAACATAGGGTCCCCGATAGTTTCAAGGGGCTAACTCGTAGAGATTTATGCATTTCGCATTTGCTAGGGTAAACGAAATTCCACACACTGAACAGCTTGCTCGTCGTTCGTTGGTTGCGCACCCAGATAATCGACGACGCAGCCAGTCTGGACCGTCTTCTCCGACGGAGAGTATAGCGAAGGTAGATTGCAACTGCTGCCTGGTATGCACTACTTGGAGTCAGACAAGGACCCAGTTTCGCTACATGAAGTGCGACCTGCACTGAGGACACTCGTTCACGGTGAGTCCTGCTGTCCACCATGGGGGTTGAAGTTGACGGCTTCGATTCCATGCTTATCAGATTTCTTTGTCTTTCCCCCCCCCCCCCCCCCCCGACGATGACAACGGACACGAAATCGAAAACACGATCATCGTCGCCACACGTTGCTCCCCATCGATCTCATACCCTTCCCCCCACAAAGCTGCTCCCTTCACAGGTCGGTGGACACGCTGGCATACAGACAACACAGGACGGTTCGTTACTCTTCAAACAGACCCTCCTTGCAGAACTGGAATTCTATCAGCTCATTCGCGATGGTGTATCTCCAGACATCAACGCCGCCACCGTGATTGCCTCAAGATTGAAACCGTTACTGCCATGGATCCCAAAATTGTTAGGCGTGCTGTCGCTTGGCAACTACCTCGTAGACAACTTACCGGACATAAATGCATCACAGGATCTATCCGCCTTCGTACAAGGCAGTAGAAAGATGACCACGATCGTCCCCCATGTAAATCAGACACCGACGCGTGAATGGGACCAGATATGATTCGGATGTTACGCTCGCGATCGATGGCCAGCGCACTGGAGCGCGTGTGACGCCCTAGCAAACTCAGGAAGTGAGACGTACGACTTTCTCCGCCTCGTTCTTGCTTGCGGTCTCGCAGCGAAGACGATAAAGATGTTGCGGGCGAGTGGGGAGGCGAAGAAAATGCGAGCGAAGGGGGTTGTGTCGAACGACGATGCTGACATCCGGTTGTCAGCTAACGATTGTCCGACATGCAGCGTTCATAACGCTCGAATGCATCGTCGGCGCGCGATGCACTGCTCTAGTCTGTCGTCGTCTTGAGCTGGTGTACTGAGTATCTCGGATCTCGGTGAGAGCCTGGCGTGAACCTTTGAATCCTTCGACAAGTCTGGAGGAAGCTCCTCGAGCCCCCTTCAAGAATTTGAAGGACTCCCTTTACACTCTTTTCGTTACTGCCACTGGATCGAAAGGGCCGACTCAAGCTGACTTTGCTTTATGGGACTCTGAAGAGAAAAGACGTTATGCAATGATTCTCGTTACCGATATCCGACTTGATGTTGGCTCCCACGCGGTTGTAGCTGATTCATGGATCATACCGTGGTCGAATGACATTCAAGACAATTTGAAGAGAGGACGAGTGCTTTCTATCAAGACAGATGCCCATGAGTCCGCAGCGTGGAGACATTTGCTTCCACTCTTCATCGAGCGGTGCCGTACTTGGAAGCACAAAACAAGTTGCGAGTACCTTGTTCATAACTCTGTTCCACTCTACCCACGTTCCGGGTCGGACCCAGAGAAGGCGCCATGGTGCTCTTGTGGGATGGGCGTCGGGTCAGAAGTATTGAGGGAACGCTATGGCAGCGTCTCGGCCAAGTATGCGACGAGGGCAGCCATCAGTCCGTTATTTGCTGTCTCGTATATGGAGAAGGTAGGAGGTATGATTGACGACTTAGCCGAGCCCACCTTGACCAGGTGTGCGGCGTGCGGAAAGGGGGGCGTTCCGTTGTTTGCATGCTCCAAATGCAAGAGAGCCAAGTACTGCTCGAAAGATTGTCAAGTGAAGGACTGGAAAACGCACAAGAACAACTGTGTACTGACATGAACCATATGTCGTTGTTAGATGTATTACTAGTTGTACCTCTCTCGGAAAATCCCCATGTGTTTGGTAGTCTGACAGTCGTGATGCATGATTTGAACTCATTTGACCAACCGCGGCGTAGAGCACCGAACCGTTACTTGGAGAGTAATTCGATCACCACCTCGAGCTCAAGTCTTTGATCTCTCCGTGTTACCGACTGTTCATCCTCACTGAACGACTCTGACTCTGCCTTTTCTCTGCCTTTCAGTAATTTTTTATTCTAGTTCTATGTGGGTTCCCCTGGCATTTTCCCCATCTCGTTATATGCTTACCTTCGCGTTCCCTCTCCGTCGTATCCACCTATACTGTCATCTACCAACGGCATCGTCTCTGCTTGCTGACCCTTTGCAACAACAAAACCAACGATTCGCAACTAGTAAGCCCCTTTAGCCTTCATGGTCTCTTCTCGTTGCCGGCTGTTCATTCCCTAGTGTCGTCTGGCTTCCCCCTTGGCATCGACAAGGTCTTCCTGAGCTCCTGTAAAGAGGTCTCCAAAACGCTGAGCCTTGGGTCTCCCGCCGTCTTTGCTAACGCCACTCTCGTCTCCGTCTCTCCCACTGCCTATGATTTCGACAAGCTCAGCCTTGATGAGGACAAGGAGGCCATCATCTCTGCCGTGGCACGCCTCTCCGTCTTCTACGCCAGAGCTGCCTACGATTTCTATGGCACCCCCAGCGGCGCTCTGTGCGTCTACAAGAACGGAGATGCCTGGCCTGTACGCACCGGCCCTGAGTCCCAGCGGATCATCAGAGAGGCTCGTGGTGTTCACGGTCATCCCATGCAAGCCACCTGGTGTGAGCTCGGTGAGCGCGTGTACACCTTGCTCGATGACAAGGGGGTTCGTTGGACATCGATAGACCCCTTGCTTTCGCGGAGGCAGGGAAGAAGACATTCAGCCCGCTCCTCATTTGGATTGGTGTCGAGCTGGAGTCTCTCACCTATGAGCTTGCCAACACTGCGGCCGATGCCGTCACCTTCCTCCTGACTGAGGCTGGCTTCAGCGGCTTCGAGATAGGTTTCCGCGAGTCCGTCGTCACCCGCTCCGTTGCTGGCCCCAAGATGCTTTCCTTCGATCCTTTCACTGACTCTGTCCCTGAGTTCCGCAAGCCCTTCACTCCCGCTCTAGGCCTCTCCATCGCGCCCTTAAAGACTCCCCACTTTGAAGGCACCGGCGCTCTCTACTTCCGCGAGAGCAAGGATAGCAATCGCGTCCTCCTCCTCACTTGTGCCCACGTCGTTCGACCTCCTCTCGCTCATCCTCGCAACACGGTCCTGGATCGCAAGACCAAGAGGCATCCCCGTGAGCAAGTCATTGCCCTCGGCAACTCGGGCTACACCAACACCCTCAAGAGCATGATGGGCGCCATCGGTGACCTGGACCACTCCATCAGGGACTGGCAGTATGTGCCTGACCGGCTAAGCGAGCCCAAAGAGGGTGAACCTGAGAATATCACCGAGAAGCGGGACGAGTACTTGGCCCTGGTAAAGAAAGCGAGGAAGAGGATCAGCGAGATTAACAAGTTCCACAGCGAGACAGTTAAGCAATGGACCATTCCGGACCAACGCATTATTGGCGAGGTCCTCCACGTCGAATCTGTCGACCTCAACGTTGCACCTCACGGGTTCACCAGCAACTGGGCCATAATTGAACTCTACGACGACAAGTTCGACTGGGATACATTTGTGGGTAATAAAGTTTATGTCGGTACGTTTTCTATCTTCGTCGGTATCGTCCCGCAGTTTTGGCTGACCATTATATTCCCCTCAGGAGGCAACCTCTCGTCGTTGGACTACGGGAAGCTTATGTTCCCCCGACCGCAGGACCAGGCCGACTACAAGTACCCGGAGGATGGTCTTCTCCAGGCTTTCGGCGTTGTCCAGGCTGACGAGATCCAAAACCCCAAGCATCTCGATGCCAACGGAGAACATTGCCTTCTCGTCGTCAAGAACGGTCTGATGACGGGCACCACCACTGGTCGGGTTATGGGGATGGAGTCGTTCACTCGCGTCTACGATGAGTACGGTATCGAGGGGACGTCAATGGAAATTGCTGTCCTCCCCTATGGCAGCATGAATGGTCCTTTCTCCGCCCCCGGCGACTCGGGCTCTATCGTCCTCGACAGGAACGGCCGTATCCTCGGGATGGTCACTGGAGGTGCTGGCGCCGCCTACAGAAACGACGTCACTTATCTCACGCCATACTGGTGGATCGAGGAAGAGATCAAGAAGCACTTCCCTAACTCCTTCCTCTACGAGGTCATCAAGAAGGCCGTCGAATAGGTCGTCGAGATCCATACGCAACGTACTTTTTTCTCCCTTCCCTTTTGTCTTGCCTCCCCTCCCTATTCCCCATCTTTACTTCTCCCGTCTCCTCTCGTTCTATCTCCACTCTTCGCGTCCCGTCTTGTTTCTTCTCGTTACACTCGTTGTTTCCCCTTCCGTCCCATTTGTCTATCTATTCATTTAACTCGTTGTCGATGCCGACGCTGTGGGTGGCTGTTCAGGTTCGTCTTCTTTATTTTCTTTACCTTTCCTGCACAGCTAACGCGGCCCTCTATTCTCTCTATTATACAAGTAGACCTCCTGGATTGCACGGGCCTGTGTGGATGTACTGCAGGTCCACTTGCAGGGCGCAGTACTTTTCTGGCAGACACACTCATAACTTAAATGTGATGAAGTAAAGTTTGATTCCAAAGGTAAAGTTCCACGCGAGTACTTATTACTCTGGTGTTATATAAGTCGTCCTTCTAACTTGCGTGCGATAAAGTAAAGTTCGACTCGGGTACTTATTACTCTGGTACTAAGTTGTGCTTTGCGACTTTGTCTCTTTTTCTCTCTCCTCTCTCCCTCTCCCTCACCGACTTCAAGATGGCCACTAGGAGTCCATGTCAACTTCGTCTCACAACTTTGTTCAGCAGATGTAAGTACCATCATTTGTGGGAGTTCAGGATGTGGAGACTGACAAAGATGCACGGTCGAGGTCTTGAGGTACAACTCGGTCACTGTTTATTGACTCGATGGCTTCTTTGCTCCTGCGCACAGCTAACGGTCATGAAGCACTATCACCCACCTCGAACCTCGTACTCATGCGTGCAGAGTAGCCACCTACTTCTGCTTCAGCAGTCCTCGTCCTTCGTCTCCATCATACTACGACTCAATGCTGCTGCGGATAGCTGCTTGCGAGGGCCTCACACTTTGGCTGTACTATACGAACGTCGAGTTTCAGGTTAGTTCTTATCCACGTTCGTGCTGTCGAAGCTAAGGCCAGTCAGGATCGAAGGCGTACGAGGAGAAGAAAACACGATACATTCGAGTTAGAGGTGAACGACGTTGGGGCCTTGCAGGATCTTGGGCTTGGTTTGTTTCAGAAGACGTTGGAAGACTGCCTTGCAGACTGAGTAAGCGTTTCCCAACCCGGAAGTAACCTGTTCAGCGGTTCGAACTGGTCGTTTCTTCGACTTCCGAACACACAGACTAGACGGGATTCTGGACATGTCCAGAGGTGGGGTCTGCTTCGCCATTGTTCGTACTTGCCCGCCACGTTTTCCTCACTTCCGTGTCTTGGGTCGGTGCGGTCTGTGACGAGACGATTACTTGGCTCGCCCCTAAATCTGGTTAGTGCTAAATTGCTCGAAAGATCGAAAGGACGATGGGTGCTATATTTCCGCCATACCAGGACGCTTCAGCCAACCCCTTACTCACCTCGTACTTGGCAAGGTTTCCATTACGGGACTCTTACGTCTCAGCCTGCCACAGGAGGCTGTTGACCGGTTGAGTAATCGCAACCCCCCTCCTTTCCGACTAAGTTCTCTTCATGCTACTCCAAACCACCCACATTCTGCCCGTGTGCGTTCCCATCATGTCTCTATGGTCTCCCGAAGCAAAGAAAGCAAGTAAGGGAGCGTCTCTGATCGACCACACGCCGGTGATTGACCTTTTTTTTTGGCCAGCCTTGAAAGCTTTGAGTGTGTAACGAGGACCTGTGCGTCCTAGTTTCCTGAGCTCCATACCTCTGAATTTCATCAAGTCACTGGAGTCGGTGTCCGTCTCGATGGTTCCGAAGCAGGATTCCGGCAGACTGTACCAATAGTAGACATCTTCTTGCCTTCGACACTCTGTCAATGTATGCCACGTTTCTTGGCAACTCGCCTGGTTTTATGAGTAGATCTACATCCAGGATTTAATGTTGAGAATGTTTAATAGATCACTCATGAGTACGTCCTACCTATGTAAGTTGGGCTACTGTCGGATAGCTACTAATAACTACTGGTTACTAGTCACTACTAAGTTACGTAGAACGGAAAAAAGCCGCGATGTTGCTGATTCAGTCGGTGCATCTTCAGCTCGGCCTCTCGTCCGTACCACAGATTCAGCCAGCTCAGCTCGTCAGTAACCCCGTATGGAGCACCAAACCGTCGAACCGTTCATATGTATCACAAAAACAACAAGGAATCGATGGCCGCATACATACCGCGCTGTCATGACTAGTGAACAGGTAGGATCACTCCACCACCCTCTGTCTTTTGCTCCAAGTTCTGAGATGGTATCATCATGCCCACGCCGTCCGCTTGGTCAACTCGGCGTCCACGTTGCTCGTCGTGTTATGATGCAATCCACCTATTGTCGACGTCGGTAATTAGTGTTGATATTGTTCCGCGACAAGCCTGTCGTCGTGGACGAACTCAAGGAACTCGAATTTAACATCGAACTGTGGGGAAAGGCATTTCGACTCGGAGGTGCGTTCATCTGTCATTGATCATTCATGTTTCGGTCCAAGTCCGCGTGCCTGTGTACTGCTGTTCTTATCTCATTTCAATAACTTACGGGGCACTAGTCGGCTGCAGGTGCTGCTCAGATGTACTGTCATGTCCTGTCTCAGAAGAAAGTCTTGTTGGTATCAACATGCTCAAGCCCATCGGCGATGAATTTAGAGAAGATGGTATGTTTCGTACATGGTCTTACCGAGTTCTGCAAGTAGTGCATGGCATGTTGAGGCAGAAGATGAAGTGCAACATTGCAGGCTGCAGCTGCATGTCCGGCACCTTTCTACCGTCCTTGTACTGACTTATCATTCTTCCAGCGATGAAACACCCCATTTCCCAACCCGTACTGTAATCGAACAAAGTCACGTGACAGGAAACCCCACTTGGATGCGTGGCGATATGTACTTACTGTTCACTCGCACTATGTGCTGCTGCCGACTCTGCGGACAGAGGTAAGGGCCTGGCCATTAACCGTGGCCGGGCATGTCTTAAACTGCTCTGTGCTCGTGTATGCATTGGCAAAGGCAAGGAGAACGAAGGTTGTCATCAGTTGCATCTTTGCGTGTGAGTTGGTGAATTGTCATTTGCCCATGTTTGTCTGAGCTCCTTCAGAAATCTGCCCCCTACCTTTCAATGATCCCCCGTGTGGCCCCCAATGTATTACTTACTTGATCCGTGGCCGCGAGTACCCGTTGTGATGCCCGATTATGGGTCTCTATGGCCTAAAGCTGGCGTCGACATAGGGGATAGCGCATGCCAGTCCGCCGCATAATTATAAAGTCTGCAATGACATTTGTGGTATGCACAAGTTCCGTCTCGTCTTTTTGTGTTGAAACGAGGATTTATTCTTCTCTCCTGCTGCTACGTGAAGAGGCTAGTTTTGGCCAAGACAAAGGGCAACGACCGCCACGATAAAATCTCACCTGAAGACTGTCACGTATGGAGAGTTAAAAGGGTCGCGCAGCATCGGTGAAATAGTATAGATAACTGCCTGCGATAATCAAAAGAGATCCCCCCCTTCAGATTTGCCCTCATGACCTTCATATCCGCACACCTCGTGGCAACATATATCCAATCCTTACGATCCTTTTCCTCCTTATATCCTGCTCATGCCCTTAAGTCGCTATCCACTGCAGATAAGCAACAGCACGCACATATCATGTGCCACGGCTGGTCACCCGGCTTGCTGATTACAGTGCTACATACGAAACAAAATAGCATGCAGCGGCGTTTGGCTCCCTTTGTTCTGGTGGAGTACTTATCTAGTACCTGCAAAATGGTGGGGCCAGCCCTGTGTCCGCTACCACATCGACCGCCAGCCGGAGATTCTATCTGAACCATGTCCCATCCCTTGTTCTGGCCCAGTCGTATTTTCTTCTATCCGCTCGGTAACACATCTGCCATCTGCCTCACAGACGAGTTGCCTCCAGAATGCAAGGCGGATGTGCTGTTTCTTGGCTGTGGCGATCCCAGGAATATTTTGTATACAGTGTACGCAGACGTGCCAACATCAAATGGTAGGTTTGTCGGTATTATAGCTGTGAACTTTCCTTCCGACTTGGAGAATAATAGAACCTCGCAAAATTGATGTCACCTGCTGCGATATTGACGCCGCTATCCTTGGTAAGTGCGAGCGGTTTGTGCGGATAAGACTTTATCCACATCATTTTTGTTTTTGATACATAGCTCGGAACACGTTACTCTTTACGCTCTTGGTTGATGATGACGCCGAAGATAGACTTCACATCATCTGGAACGTATTTTATCATATGATGCTGGATGAAAACTCGCTGTCGTTGCTCATCAAGCAATGTCGCAAGCTTGTTCCTCTTGCGGACAGTCTGGATTCGTGGAGACAAGGTCCTTATGCGCACGTCGTCTACATGTGCAACTCGGGTACCCTTTCCGAGATTGGTCGATTCTGGAGACTTTGGCTTGGGACATCCAACTTCGATGTTACACAGGCTAAGCGCTTTAGGGAGGACTTTAAAAAAGGCATGAAGAACATGCGGGAGCGAGTCGAAGACAGTATCGTAACCACTTCCATGCGTTCGGCTGGACCTCTTGCCCCAGTAACGCTATCTGCTATATCAGAACAGTTCAAGCGCTTTTGGATGACCGGGGTCACGGATGATGGGTCACCGGACACGAAACTGGCGAACAACCCCAACCCTACCTTTGCTTTCTCGTTGTTTGGAGACGAGTTCACTGTGCACTACGGCACAGATCCCATCTGTGGTTTTCACCTTGCAGAAGCTCTGGCATCTTCTGGTGTGGAGTTACCCAACAACTCGGCACTGATCATTCCCAAAGTCGTGCGAGCTGCGCGCCAACAGTTTAGCACCTGGTGCAAGGCCGTCACACGCCGTGTTCGGAACACAAGTGCTTCCTCAGCGTCCTTGGTGGTGCGGATGTATGCTGGAGAGGCACTTGCGTTCTGTCAGGCGCTCCGTTCTGTCAACGCTTCTGTTGTGCAGACGCCCGTATTCATGGCACCATGGAGGGGATCAGTGGTACAGCTCGATGATGAAATGTACTCCCCGAACGCTCCATTTCCCGCTCCAACTTCTTTCAACATAATTGAGACGTCTAATCTGATTGATCATGTCGGATTGCAAAACCTGCTCACTGTTACTATTCCCCTCCTCTTTGACTCTCCCTCGTCAACACTTTACACCGAATCCTTACTGCCTGTAGGCCATTCACCTGCTCAAGGTATCCTGGACCAGGTGTGCGGTGACCTCTCGACAATCTCACTACTTTTGGGTGTTGTTCCTTCTGCCTATGTTTCCCGCTTTACCACACGTTCCAATACCGCAGTCACTATGATGCAGGTCATTGGACCGTCTCCCATAAGCCAATATCATGAACGTCTTGCTTGGAAGCATGTCAATTTTGGTCGTCCCTCTAATACTTTGCACGAAGCCGTACCTTCATTTACTGCACCTCAACTGGCCAAACAGCTGCTCAATATATACCTGGGAATGTTCTCTGATGAAGATCTGCGGAAAACTATGGCCATCTCGTCTCTTGACAGGTCTCACGCGCAGCGGGCGATACAGTTTGCGGGGCTTATCCATTATTCACGTCGCAGCTTCGCTTTGCTGCTAGCGCATATCAGGTCTAGAGTCTGCTGCGACTGGAACAAGGTCATTGACGATCTAGAGGAGTTAATTTCGCAGCATCCTACATTTATGACCGGATCAAACTATTACCAAGAAACGGCCTGTCAACTAATCCTCGCAGGTTTTCGTCTTTCCCGATTTAGCCCTGCCCAATTGCAGGAACTTCGCTCTCAAGAAGATCCTCCCATTTTCCGGGCGTGGAGCACGGTTCCCGAAGTTGTAACTGTCGTTCTAGTGGTTCCCCGCCGTGCCATTACCAAGGTACAAACTGACCTCTCGGCCGCTGCTACTCCCACTTTGGAATGCAGAATAAATGCCAACCTCAAGCTTAATTCCTTCGTATGTCTCTCTGCGTCATTTGGAAAGCTTGAAGTATCAGGCAAGGGCGAAAATAAGGTGGCAGTCATTGCCGAGGACGGAGCTGGGATCAATGGCATGTCGCCTATGATCGTTTCCTTCCCTGCTCTTTCTACCATTCTCATGCGCACGTCCGGTGGAACTGTTGGCCTGGCCGTTCGCCCCAGTATCGGAGTTGGACCATTGGCGCAAAAATTAGGGCTAGAGATGTATCTGTTCAAGGCTCTGTTGACCGATGGACGATATGTTCATATCCTGACCAAGGCCCCGACAACGAACAATGACACGATCAGCTCAGAGAGCCCGCTCGTACCTCTTAAATCGAATGGGAAATGTCAGGGACATCCAATTCACGTGGAGATGGACAGATCCAATGTGCAGATACAGTCGCTCACTGCACGCGTCGACATCGCAGACCCGATGGGACAAGCTTCGCTTGCTAGTGGTTGCGCGGTCACTGTGGAACAGCTGTCCCCGAACAAGGCCAAGTTACATGTTGATCGATACAAGCATGTCATTTCCTTCCCTCTCCCCATTGACACGGCAAATGCCAAACTTCGTATAGCGCGGAAATCGAAGTATGTTGAGGTGAGTGTTGTACGCATATCACACCACCAGTAACTCACGGTGGAGCAGGTGGTTGCGCCAATGACACTAACACTGACTGTAAAGGGAGAATCCGATATCTCAGGGAATTTCAGAACGACCATTGACTGTGGTGTACCGACGCTCTGGAGTATGCACCGCATGAATTTGGACCGTTGCCCTGCCTTCAAGCTCTCTAGGAGTCGCAAAGCGTTCGACTGGCTTGGACTGCACATTGGGCTTATGTTTTCACAAAGGGAACGCATGTCCCGTGCACGAAGAGCGTCCCCCGGATCCACTACACCTGACACACTTATGAATTTGAAGAACTCCCTGTACACCCTTTTGGTCGCTACCACCGGATTGGGAGGGCCGACTCAAACTGAGTTTTCCTTATGCAATTCTGAAGAAAAATGTTACGCAATGATTCTCGTTACCGACATTCGACTTGATCTTGCCTCCCACACGGTTGTGGCTGATTCATGGATCATACCTTGGACGGAAGACATTCAATACAAAGTGAAGATAGAACGGATACTTCCCATCAAGACAGGTGCCCACGAGTCCGAAGCATGGAGACACTTGCTTCCACTCTTCATCGAGCGATGCCGTACCTGGAAGCACAAACCAAGTTGCGAGTACCTCGTTCGTAACTCTGTTCCACTCTACCCTGGTGCCGGGTCAGACCCAAAGAAGGTGCCGTGGTGTTCCTGTGGGATGGGCATCGGGACAGAAGTGTTGAGGGAACGCTACGGCAACGTCTCGGCCAAATATGCAACGAGGGCGGCCATCAGTCCATTATTCCCTGTCTCATATATGGAGAAGGTAGGGGTGAACATAGACGATCCGATTGAGCCCGCTCCAACTAGTGGGTGTGTGGCATGCGGAAAAGGCGGTGGTCAGCTGTCTACGTGCTCCAGGTGTAAGAAAGCCAAATACTGCTCGAAAGATTGTCAAGTAGAGGATTGGAAAGCGCACAAGAAGAACTGTGTAGCGACATGAGCGCTGAGCCATGATAGCACCGGTATCACTGTTATATTTTGTACCGCTGTTAAGTCCCTGTACATACGTGCGTTTGGTGGTGGTCCCGTTGACGGTGATGCAAAGTTGTGAGATACCTTGACCACCACCTAGCAGACCGCTCTGAACTACCCAATTGCCACGCCGACTACGGCGCAGCAAACCAGATCGACATGGATGACTACGCCTGCTGCGCACGTCGGTTGCAGTCATCCCATTATAAAGACGCAACCTAATCTCATCCCATAGAAATAATGGCCCAACCTAGCGATCACTACCACGCGTGCTCCAACATCGAGAAAGGCTGCGAATGTCAGAACCAGCCTTTCCTTGAAGGACAGGACTTGTATTACATTCAACAACGCCTTGCCCCGCACTGGCGAGAGGTGAAGCGGCCAACGCTAAAGAAGATCTTGGTGGCCTGCGGTATAGGCCTGGTTCTGGGACTCGCTGTGTCTGGACTCCTCCACTCGTGGAGGTTCTTCCGCAGACACACCCATGCTGTACGCTGTCCATTGTACGAGGCCGAGAGTGTACTAACAGCATCGTATCGTATGTCTAGCGACCTCCCTTCCCGCCAGAAGTGGGCTTTCCTGCGCCCGAGGACCCCCCACAGCTGCAATGTGTCCATAGCCAGAACTGGACGGACTATTTTGACCAACCGACGTGGAGCACTGAACCCTACGGAGCAGCGACTTCATTCTCACTTCCCATTGACGCCGATTCGCTCTACCTACTTTCTCGCGGCGCAAACCAGCTGGGTAACTTGAAGATCACTCAATCCAATAAAGAGTCCGATGTAGCAGATGTTGACATTCGAGTGGCGTATCAATCCAAGGATTCCCTCGACCTTGTTACCGTGTGCCTTATCGAGGGTGGAGGGAACAACTATGGCGTTAGCATTCTTGTGCGTAAATTGTCGTCCGCACTTGTCTTTCAGTTGTTGACCGAAGCACTTATAGACTCCACCTCACAGGGGCCACTGGTCTGCCAGGCGGCCTTTGCACATTGATGTGGAACTCACTCTACCTGCCGCGAAAGAAGATAATACCCTTGATATAAAGTCATTGTCGACGCACCTGCCGCCCTACTCCCAGAATGTGACAGGTTTGTCGGAGGACATCTCCTTTGGCAAAATCTCCCTCGAGTCCGTTGATGGGTATATCGCTGTCGATGTAAGGCTGTTATCCCACTCATAGTTCAGTTTATGACTCCAGATGCTAGTCCGTCACTACTCGCTCGGGTTCGTTCAAGACGGTTAACGGCGATATTTCTGGTCACTTCGAAGGGGAGTCCCTCAAGTTGGTCACCGCCAATGGGAACATCGATGCGACTGTGACCCTGCTTAACCATGGGGGCATCCTCCCATCCAAGCTCATGTCGCGATCTGCTAATGGGTATGCATACATTTACTTTCTCTATCATAATAAATAACCTTGCAGATTCTGATCGGGCTTCCAGACATGTTGCTTCAGAAGTTGCGATGATCTCTGATGCGAACGCTGGTGGGAAGTTTGATGTGGACGCATCTTCTACGAATGGTTTTGTTGACCTTGCGTTTACCGAGTCTCCCGTGGGATCCGTCCTAAAGGCAGTGGCTACGACGACAAATGGGGAGGTTAAAGTTGCTGTCCCAAGCGCGTATGAGGGCGGCTACTTAGGCACTACGGTGGTAGGAAAGGTTTTTGTGATGGAACGAGACGCCGAAGATCCAGAAGGGAAGGGACGTCACCGGGAAATCATAAAGAACAGGATAGGGAATCGAGTGGAAGGAACTGTATACTGGGTGGAGAGCGACGGAAGCCATGAAGAAAACAAGAGTCTCGTGAAAGCTATAGCTACGACTTCTGCCGTCAGCCTTGTCTTTTGATGGGCATGTACGCCTGTGCTTTTATGCGCGTGTATTCATACTCTTATGCCAACAAACATCACATGTTAACCGCCATTGTAATTAATGCTCGTTGTGACGGAACGGGTTCAGGAGCAACACCTCACTACCAGTGTAAACCTCTGCCATCCGAATCTGAAGAATGAGCAGGGTCACTGGATTTTCAAATGCGACGTTTCGACTTTCCCTGAGACTCCACGACATATCACATGAAGTTATTAACATACGCTACACACGAAGGCTCATCAGTAAACGGGATTTTAGTCAGAACTAGTCATAAACCGGTTTGTGACCAGTCCTGACCAATTGCCAATTCCCTGATGCTGCATGACAGCCGGCGGGGACTGGACACGGGTCGTTAAAGCCCCGGGAAAATTCAAGGGCACGGATGTAAGTGGATGATACAGGCGGTGAGCCAGCTACCACTCAAACTACTGAGCAGGAACGGGGTCGGGATGCTAATGGTAGGGACGTAATGTCTACTTTTTTCGATATGTAATTGGACTCTTCCCAACAATTGTGTGTCCGATGGTGACCGTCAGTCGAAATTGTCACTTAGATGTCTCTGTCGGATTTCGGGAACTACATGGAAACAGGACACTCCGAATGATACCCTCTCGGACAATCTCGAGGACGAACCGCCACCAGCCTGCTGTGGCGTAGAGGATGTGTCGGGCTGTAATTCTATAGCTGCAGTGTACGTCACTTGTGCCCGTGTTTTTACGGTGTACTCGAACGAGGCCACGTGTGATGCGATTATAGTTCGGAACTTTGGAAGTGCACAGCTCAAGGTCCTTCGAGACGGCCCAGTTGTACAACTGTGCGAGAAGAGTACGTGTACCCTTTCATTCATTTTCGGCGCTCCGGATTCCAGTGTTCTCGTTCACCGATTATCGGACTTCGAGTCTGTAGCAGTCAAATCGCGGAAGCGCCAAGTGACTCGAAAAATCTTCGGTCACAGTGCACGAGATTGCCCAAGTCCACATCTGTCGCGTTGCCAAGTGCAAGCTCCTGGAGATCGGGGCAGCCACAACGGATAAGGTGTCGATGGATGGTGAATAACCATTCCGGTAACCACCTAAATGAAGACGCATAAACCAGATGGTCCAGACATTATCTCTAGTCATCAGTAAAGCAACCAAAGTCTTTTCTGTACTTTTAGTACCTATTTGGCACTGATAGCATCTGGACTTTTTAGTAGACCCCTTGTCCATGACTTTTCTGACCACATATCTGCAAGTACTCTTTGTGACTTCTAGTTCTCATTGGAGCGACTTTCTTGACTATTATTTTTATGTTGTAGTAATTGCATCATGGCAGGATAGCTACCTAAACAACATTGAATATACTAATTTTGCTATTCAAAATGCTAGCTCGGTCCATAGGCTGAGCGGTAATGAAGGTAGAAGATGCAATCCTTTTGTGCTCGTTATGAGGTAGCTGGGTCAACAGCAGTGCATTAAGTGGCCTTTCAAGCGCAGAAACCAGCTGCTCGTCAGTTACAGCATCAAGCTCAGCGGATGGACCAAGTAACTCCGAGTGCCAAGGGCGAACAAGGTACAGAATACCTTGTGGCCCTGTTACATCCTCTAGCTTGACCCGCATTGCAATCTCCAATGGTATCAGACCGGTCGCCTGGATGTTGTATGTATAGTTCGGTGTCAGCAGATCTGACCCCTTCAGCTGAATCGTTGTGACATGATAGGCAATACATGGTAGTGTAAGGAGGCGATTAAAGAATCGCGGAAGGGGCACCCTAGCAAGTGAGTGGAAGTCGTACACTTCGCCTGGTGCGTATGAGTCTGGAATTCGCAGCTGACCTGCTGGAACTGTAACAGGTAAGCCAGAGATATTTCGCAGTACATCAAATGATGAGAGCCCTTCACTTATTTCCGATGACTGTTCTTCTGTGGTCGGTTGGGGTGGAGGTGTTGGTAGTCTTCCATACGCAGTGATGTGTGCAGGGAAACAGCTGTGGAACGGCGACGGTTCCCCAACCCAGTCCAAAACCGAGATATCCCCAGAGTGCGATACGATTTCCGCCAGAAGACGGCCGAGCGCATTCTCAGCAGATTCGCCATACATAACGGGTAGGTGGAGATTGAAGATCCCGAAAAGTGAGTAAGCGATATCTTCGGGGCGGGTGGTACGACGCAGTGATGCCCACTGCAGTCTCGAACGCGCGTCATCCAGACCTGGAGAAAAGTTTGTGAGGAACCGAGGCTCTATTCCAGTTTCCCTCTCTAGCTCTTCCAATACGGCAACATCCGTTTTATGGTTCGAAGACACAAGATTCTTGTAAGGCGACCAATCTTCAGTGTAGAAAAGTACGTTCCTGGGAGCCAGTAATTCTTGGAGGGTCCACCCACGTCTCAACCACTCGCTGCTCCCGAGCAAACCGGTATCGGGAACGTCAGAAAGGTATATGATGGTCAAGGCGGACTGTCGATACCACGTAAACATTGATCCTATTGTTTCTTGCACTTCGGCACTGCTGTGTCTGTCAATGCAGCACGTGTCGCTCCATGCCCACAAGTAATTCAACTCCAAAGCAACACGACAGAATGCTTGCAGCTTTCCGAAGCCCCTCTTGATTGACATGCCATATATCGTGTGGCCCTCGATGTCGCGCAATGATGGCTCACCTTCACCCCAGCGATGAGAAAGTGTGACGAACTGGAAGTGTCTCGAGATATCAGCATAGATGAGTTCCATTTGCTGACGCTCGCCGTATAGAGACACCAGCCGTTTGTACCGCTTACTCTTCATAAAATCTGATACCTGCTGGTCGCGGTTGCACAGGATGCCAGTAGGCGTGTGTAGCAGTCTGATTGGCATGGTTTTGAGAATTTCAAATGCAGCGTTACGGATGACTTGCTCGATATCAAGGTGGGTAACACCTGAGACATCCAAGGACGTCAAAACAACTTGTGAGTTGAATTTTATTTGTAGGCAGGCTGTAAGACACTGCCGAGACGTGTCATATCCCGGATCTTCATGCACGAGTAGTTGCAGGGCTTCTTGCTCAAGGGCTATAGCGTCATCCAGATCAACTGTGGCGAGTTGTTGACGAAACCGGTCTGCTAAACACTGTGCAAGATAATGAAGGGACGAAGCACGATCGGGATGGCCAATTGGGCGAAATTGCAGCACATATCGGCATAATGTGATAGCCTCGTTCAGGTCAACGATTGCATGCTGTGTTTGGAATCTGGCCCTAAGGTAATTTGCAAGGGCACATAGATTGTCTACCGCTCCACTAAGCATGACAGGTTCGTCCAAGGTTTCCTCCTGGGCCAGCCTCTGAACCCATTTTCCAACCGAACTATGTTCAGGAGGCAATCGGAGCTCCAAAGCATATGTTGCGAGACGAATGGCATTGTCTAGGTCAGTCGTCATGGCCTGTTTCTGAAACTGGTCCCAGAGGTGTTGTGAGAATTCGCAAAGGGAGAATGCGAGATCAACCCTGCTCGTCGGAGGGGCCACCGTTGCAGCCTGATGGAGGAACTGAAACTTCTTCCAAAAGTCGCAAGCAAGGTTGTAAAGAACCATACCACGATCAGGATGCCATGGGGGACAGAGCTCTAGTGCCGTGCGGCCAAGCAGGATGGCTTCCTCCAGGTCATCGGCTTCCCCGTACTTGTCGTGTCTATGTGACAGACAGAGAGCAAGTTCATAGAGTGATGAGGATCGATCGGGATGTCCAATGGGACGTAGTTCTAAAGCTGGACGGAGCAGCTCTATCGATTCCTCCAAGTCGCAGATCGCAGCTTTTTGCACGAACCTCTTCCTGAGGTCATGAGCAAGGTTTTGGAGAGATTTGCCATTATCGGGATGCCGTGGTGGACAGAGTTCTAATGCTGTACGTCCGAGCATGATGGCTTCTTCCAAGTCATTCACCAGCCCCAGCTTGTCATGTCTATTCGACAGACAAAGAGCAAGTTCATGGAGTGTTGAGGACTGTTCAGGATGGCCGGAGGGACGTAGTTCTGAGACTGCGCGGTGCAGCTCCATTGCTTCCTCCAAGTCATGTACCACAGTCTGTATCACGAACCTCTTCCTGAGGTTGCAAGCGAGATTATGGAGAGATTCACAACGATCAGGATGTCCAGATGGACGGAGCTTTGATGCTTCACGTCCGATTGTGATGGCTTCTTCCAAGTCACCGATCACCCCCAGCTTCTCGTGTCTATTCGACAAACATAGACTAAGTTCGTGAAGCGTTGAGGACCGATCGGTATGCCCAGGGGAACGTAGTTCCAAAGCTGCGCGATGCAGTTTAATTGACTCCTCCAAGTCGTGTATCGCAGCCGTTTTTGCGAACCTCCTCCTGAGGTCACAAGCAAGATTATGGAGAGATACATGATGATCAGGATGCTCTCGTGGACAGAGCTCTAGTTCGGCTCGTCTGAGTGTTACGACTTCTTCCAAGTCATCGACTACCCGCTGACTTTCATATCTACTTGAGAGACAAAGGACAAATTGGTAGAGCGATGAACTCCGTTCTGGATGCCCAGGGGGACGTAGTTCCAAAGCTGCACGGTACAGCTTAATCGCTTCCTCCAAGTCACAGATCTCCCCCTTCTCCACGAACCTCTTCCGGAGGTCGAAACCAAGATTGTAGAGAGACACGTCACGATGGGGATGTCCAGGCGGACAGAGCGCAAGTGCTTCCTGTCCGAGTGCAATGGCTTCTTCCAAATCATCGACTGCTCCCAGCTTGTCATGTCTATGTGAGAGGCAGAGAGCAAGGTTGTAGAATGACGAAGACCGATGGAACGTCTCATTCTCGACAGGTCGGAGTTTCAAAGCGTCCCGGTGCAAAGTGATTGCCTCGTTCAAGTCGTCGATTTTGCGCTCTTCCATGAATCTGTCGTGGAGGGCATACGCCAGATAGAAGAGGGCAACATCGTGACCATGATGCCCTGGAGGACAACGTTCCAGTTCTTCTCGCTCGCGGGAAACGTCATCCGTTGAGGCCATTGAATGCCGCTACACCGAGAGGCTATTCGCAGTAGAAATGCTTCTGCCCTCGGGCCATCAGTTGCCATAAGACAAGAACATCAGAGTCATACCCGTAATCAGAAAGTGAGTAAACCTGAAAGCTAGAATGCTAGCTAAATCGGCGAGGATAATTAAGCAGCGAGAAGGAACCCACAGGTGAAGATGGACTACACTGCAGGCACTCTTGGGTGTCGGTGTGAAGAACAAAACTACGTGCAGGTACGTTTGAATAACGCAAAGACGGACAAACGGGAAGCCCACTGAGAGATTCGGGAAGTGCGGATTGGTTAGAGAAGCGAAAAGAAATTTGACTGTGCTCCTTGAGTATGTCACAGAGATTGGAGATCACCAGTAGTCGAACGGTCAGTGGACGTCTGTGGAAGAGAGAGGGCAGGAGGCTACGGCACACAAAAAGTACAGCCCACGCGTCTCTATCCCATGCGCTGCCTGAACACATTCCCCGGTGTCTGATGCGATGCGCCACTGATCCGAACCGACAGCTTGTTGGTTGGTATCTCTGAGACGATAGTTCGTGAAACTGCTTGCTCGCTAGAATCCGTTGCGAGGTTGCAGCTCGTAAAGGGGAAGCTACTATTGCATGCCATTCCCGAAACTGGTCTCGTCGGTGCACCTCTAGGTACTGCTCATTTCAAACAATAACTTGGTCACTTGTTTCTCTGTTGGAATTTCAAGGGTTTGGACTTGGTTTTTCTTCGCCAGAAGCACACTTACCGAGCATCGTTCACAGTACTGCCCATGCAATCAGTTTCTGAAGTGCGTCAAATTGTTCGGGTCCACAATACTTCATGACCTGCTTTGAGGATATGAAACGAGGCGGAGGCGGGTCCCCCGGATTGCACTCACAGCACGGTTTCACTTGTGTTTTGTTCTCTGAGTGTTCTGTAGCGGCGTGCCGTATTAGTACAAAGGCTTGGATCGTGAGACACTCGATTTGGCACCAGACATGTGAGATTATAAAGACGTGTCCTAATCTCATCCCATAGCACTGATAAAGGCCCAGCTTAGCGAGCACTACCACGCATGCCCCAACGTCGAGAAAAGTTGTGTATGTCAGAATCAGCCTCTCCTTGAAGGACGGGACTTGCATTACGTTCAACAACGCCTTGCACCGCACTGGCGAGAGGCGAACCGGCTAACGATAAAGAAGATCTTGGTGGCCTGTGGTACAGCCCTGCTTCTGGGACTCGCTGTATCTGGACTCCTCCACTCATGGAGGCTCTTCCGCAGACACACTCGTGCTATACGTTGTCCACTGTACGACGCCGAGAACGTACTAACAACGGCGACTGTATCATGTATCTAGCGACCTCCCCTCCCACCCAAAGTGGGCTTTTATGTCCCCGAGGACCCCCCACAGCTGCAATGTGTCCATAGCCAGAACTGGACGGACTATTTTGACTACCGACATGGAGCACCGAACCCTACGGAGCAGTGACTTCATTCTCACTTCCTGTTGATGCTGATTCGCTCTACCTACTTTCTCGCGGCGCAAACCAGCTGGGTAACTTGAAGATCACTCAATCCAATAAAGAGTCTGATGTGGTAGACGTTGACATTCGAGTTGCGTATCAATCCAAAGATACCCTGGACCTTGCTACTGTATGCCTTACCGGGGGTGGAGAGAACCAGTATGGCGTTGGCATTCTCGCGCGTGGATTGTCGTCTATACTTGTCCTTCAGTTGCTGACTGAGCACATTTGCAGACTCCACCTCACAGGGGCCACTGGTCTCACAGGTGGCTTTTGCACTTTGACGTGGAACTGACTCTACCTGCTGCGAAAGAAGGTAGTACCCTTGACATAAAGTCATTGACGACGCACCTGCCCACCTATTCCCTATTCCCAAGACGTGACAGATTTGTCCGAAACAATCTCCTTTGGCAGAATCTTCCTTGCATCCGTTGATGGCGGTATTACTGTCGATGTAAGGCTATCACATCACTCACGGTCCAGGTTTTGACTCCAGATGCTAGTCAGTCACCACTCACTTAGGTTTGTTTAAGACGGTTAATGGCCAGGCTCCTATACAGCCCTTCCGCTGGGAGTGTAAAGGCGTCATATGACTGTCGGTGTATTCCGAGGCGATCGCCGAATTTCAAACCCAGCACAACTTTATTTCCTTTACACTCCCAGCGGGGGCTGCAAGAAAACATTTGTAAACAACGTCAGCCACAGTGGCACAACCTGCGGACTCTGAAAGAAAATACAGAAAACCCAAACTAGGGTTACATTTTTTCTTGTTAGGAGTGTCATGTATATGTAGTAAGTAATACATACATGTCACACCCACTCGTAACTAAGCATGGACTATGAGCAAGGCTATCAGCACCTTCCAGTACCGAGTAGTTGTGATCAGCCTTGAGCAGATCATGAAGCTGGACAGGGGTTCAAGAGGTTACTGAAGAACCCACTATTCACACAACGGATTATCAGTATTATAACCGACTGGGGGGAGTTTCAGCCGGAGTACAGAGCTCAATCGACTACAGTATGGGGTGCCAATGAGCGCACCACCGCCGGTTACATCTGCAACTATCACGAAGAGTGCACTTCAAGATCTCACTCACCTTCTCCACATGTCCTCCATCCACATGATACGCCATTACACTGGTCAAGTTGAGACGAATGGGATAAGGTGCCGGGCGGATGGCGCAATGAGCAGCATGCACTGCAACTCGAAACGAGCCAAAATGAAGCTGCTAGCTGCAGACAGGGCTGGTCAGCACCAGCGGCAAAAGCACAAGCCAAGGGACGTACCTGGGCCGCCCACAAGCCTCCGAAAGCGTTCCTACGAAGCCATTAAACCGAGGCGTCGATGCGGACGAATTAAATCCGAAGCTAGAAATGTCAGAAGAAAGTGGAAGGATGAGAATACATACCAAGGGCGTGATAACGCAATTGCGTGTGCACGAGAGGGAATCGGAACACTATGCGGCCTTACCATCAAGTCCAGAATGCAGGGGGAGTGGTAATGACGCAGGGGGCGCGCGGGCATTGCGATCAACGGAAGGGACGACACGCAAGCACGAGCATGACCCGACTTACCAAATCGGGCAACTACGCTCACGCGCACGGCGTACGAAGTGCCGCATTGCCAAGGCTCGAGACCGAGCAAAACCGCTACCAGATCGTTACGAAGCCGAAGCGCGCGATTATAAGTTGACAGGAACCTTACATACCACCTATAGAAGCTATGTGCAAAATCCCAGGGCGCGAAATGCGAAAACGAAGTCTCCGGAACTAGTGGAAGGCGATCGTGCGTGCGGAGACACCGCCACTATGCTGGATTTCTACAGATTTTACGCGGCCGACTACAGAGTGTAGTGTATCTCATCAGGCCTCCTTCCTTCCAAGCAGGCTACCACTTAGTCTTCTTCCACGTATCATACTTCTGACAACTTCACTCTACATGAATAGACAGTTGTTCATGTACTTCCACTCCGAATTTCACGAGGCTGATTAGGAGTCGGTGACAGTGTCATGCTCAGTTACAGGCGGGTGTGACATGTATGTACTACTTACTACACATACACGACACTCCTAACAAGAAAAAATGTAACCCTAGTTTGGGTTTTCGGTATTTTCTTTCAGAGTCCGCAGGTTGTGCCACTGTGGCTGACGTTGTTTACAAATGTTTTCTTGCAGCCCCCGCTGGGAGTGTAAAGGAAATAAAGTTGTGCTGGGTTTGAAATTCGGCGATCGCCTCGGAATACACCGACAGTCATATGACGCCTTTACACTCCCAGCGGAAGGGCTGTATAGGAGCCTGGTTAATGGCGGGTTTTCCGGTCACTTTGAAGGAGAGTTCCTCCAGTTGATCACCGTCAATGGGAACATCGATGCGACTGGGACCCTGCCCAACCATGAGGGTATTCTCCTTTCCATACTCGTGACGCGATCTGCCAATGGGTATGCATACATTTACATTCTCTCTATCATAATAGATAACCTTACAATTCTGATCGGGCTCTTAGACATGTTGCTTCAGAAGTTGCCTTGATCTCTGATGTGGACGCTGGTGGGAAGTTTGATGTGGACGCATCCTCTACGAATGGTTTTGTTGACCTTACGTTTACCGAGTCTCCCATGGGATCCGTCCTGAAGGCAGTGGCTACGACGACAAATGGGGAGGTTAAAGTCGCTGTCCCAAGCACGTATGAGGGCAGCTACCTTGGCACTACGGTGGTAGGAAAGGTTTTTGTGATGGAACGAGACGTCGAAGATCCAGAAGGGAAGGGACGTCACCGGGAAATCCTAAAGAACGGGGTAGGGAATCGAGTAGAAGGAACTGTCTACTGGGTGGAGAGCGACGGAAGCCATGAGGTGAACAAGAGTCTCGTGAAAGCTTTGGCTACGACTTCTTCCGTCAACCTTGTCATTTGATGGTCACGTACGTCTTTTCCTTCTTTATCACTGTGCTTTTATCCGCGTGTATTCATACTCTTGTGTTGACAAATATTACATGTCAACCCTGGCCATTGTAATTACTACTCGTTGTCACAGAACGTTTTCAGGAGCAACGCCTCACTACCAGTATGAACCTGTCATTCGGATCTGAAGAATGAGCAGGGTCACTAAATATTCAAATGTAACGTTTCGACCTTCCCCGAGACTCCACGACATATGACGTGAAGTTATTAACATACACTACACACGAAGGCTGGATGATAGCGGGCAAGGACTGGACACGGGGTTCGTTACAGCCCTGGGCAGGTTCAAGGGCAGGATGTAAGTGGATGATACAGGCGGCGAGCCAGCTGCCACTCAAGCTACTGAGTAGGAACAGGGTCGGGATGCTAATGGTAGAGAAGCGACGTCTACTTCCTCTGATAATTGGGCTCCTTCAAACGCTCCTGTGTCCGGAGGTGGCTGTCAGCTGGAATCGTCACCTAGGTGTCTGTCCGGTTTCGGGAACTAGAGGACAAAAGGACACTCCGCGCGGTGCGGCACAAACACTACGACTCTCATTGTGCTGTGGGTATCGACCAAGACAACCCTTTCCGACAATCTTGAGGACTAGCCGCCACTCGCTAGTTTTGGCGCAGGGATATATTAGGCTGTAGTTCCAAGGCTGCAGTGCACATCATTTGGACTCGTATCTTTACGATGTAGGTGAACGAAGCTGATATAGTTCAGAACCTTGGACTTGCACAGCTCACCCCTTCGAGATGGCCACATCGTATACCTATGCGAGAACAACACGTGTACCTTTCAATTATCTTCGGCGCTTCGGATTCCGGTGCACTCGTTCAATGACCAGACTTTGATTCTGAAAAACCTTTGGTCACGGTGCACGAGATCGTAGGATGATGTCTGGTTTATGTGTTTTTCATTTAGGGGGTTACCGGAACGGTTATTCACCATCCGTCGACATCTTACGTGCTATCCGTTGTGGCTGCCCCAATCTCCAGGAGTTCGCACTCGGCAAAACGGCAGATGTAGACTTTGACAAACCCAAGAGGTTGAAAGATGTGAAAGAGCAGGACCGCAAGCGCTGTGTATAGCCATTGAACGGGAAACAGGGGATAGCGCACTGATCGTTCTGCACCGAGTGATAAGTACACACCGAGAGCGTCTCGAGGAAGGAATTGTCAATGTGCGGACTAGTAGTAACGTCAAGGGGAACACGTTTTGAACGAACGAGTCTCCCAACCGTACCTTCTCGATCGAGTCGTGAGGCTGACCGATGTGGTCAACGGCCAACGTCTCGCGACACCAGCATGAGGCCAGGACACCCGTAGTAGGTCTCCGTCTCATGTATTGTAAATTCCAGTGACGAAATTGAATCAATGACAGGACTTCTTCGAATGAACATGTATGATGTGATTCGGACTCCTTGAGTTCTTGACAGCACTGACACCTCATAATGGGACCCAAATCACTTTACCGACCAATATCTTCATCAGGTGGAGGTGGGAAGAAGAAAGAGGAAGAGGAAGAGGAGGAGATACTTAGTGGTCGAAAGAAGCACGCAATACTTCGCCTGCAGAGCTGGATCGATCTGTCGTGAAAGGAGAGCTATGTTCACCGCAGAACACACACCATCATGGTGGCATTGCATTTTCTACAGCAGCAGGAGACAGGTGCAGGGAAGGCCGGAAAGCAAAGGCTGCGGAGTACACGAAACAACTCTGCTTCACGTGCTTCACTGCCTTTGCATAAGTTATGTAAAGAACGTGTAGAGAGAACGTCAAACAGAAATGGCAAGTTGCAGTGTCGAAGTGTTTCATAGTTTCCACGCTTCCAACTGTCTCGTCGAAGCTGCGAACTTCCAGCATGATACGTGCATCGTCGCAGAGACAACCCTGCTAACGCAAAACTGGCCGACAGCTTTCCAGTTTCCACTATCACTCCTGTCAGCGGCCCAGAACAAGCCCCTCCCCTTCCTCACCCATCAGAATCTCCCAACTTCACATAAAATGAATCATCGTATTAATACGGGCGACGAAGCTCGTAGAACTGAAGAATAGCGAAACTTCAACGGCCACCTTGTCAACTGTGACAAGTTCATGAACATCACTCTTCGAGAGGTCTATCAGACGAGCACGGACGGTGATCGGTTCTGGAAACTCGAAGAGTGCTATGTACGAGGAAGCACCGTATGTTCTTTTGTCCTCCCTCCTCTTCTGCACGCGTTTCCTTTTCTTTAATCGGACATGTGCACGTGTATTTCCACAGATAAAATACTTGCGCGTACCGAATACGCTGTTCGATGCTGTGAAGGGAGGAGCAAGTGTGTGCACGCAAGACCAGTCGGAGTTCGAGAGATGAGAACATAGGTATGTTATCGCATGTTGTTGGCCAGTGACCTTCGGATTTATTTGCAGAAGACGATTGGGGTCTCGTCCAATGTAATTGTAGCACGAGTGCCCGGCTTTCCATATCCCCGATTTAGCCCTGCACAATTACGGGAACTTCGCTCTCAAGAAGACCCTCCCATTTTCCGGGCATGGAGCACGATTCCCGAAGTCGTAACTGTCATTCTAGTAGCTCCCCGCCGTGCTATTACCAAGGTACAATCTGACCTCTCGGCCACTGCTACTCCCACTTTGGAATGCAGAATACATGCCAACCTCAGGCTCAATTCCTTCGTATGTCTCTCAGCGTCATTTGGCAAACATGAGGTATCAGGCAAGGGCGAAAGTAAGGTGGCAGTCATTGCCGAGGACGGAGCGGGGATCAATGCCTTGTCGCCTATGATCGTTTCCTTCCCCGCCCTTTCTACCGTTCTCGTCCGCACGTCCAGCAGAACTGTTGGCTTAGCCATTCACCCCGATATGGGAGTTGGACCATTGGCATAAAAATTAGGGCTAGAGATGTATCTGTGCAAGGGTCCGTTGACCAATGAACGATATGTTCATATCCTGACCAAGGCACCGACAACGAGCAATGACATGATCAGCTCGGAGAACCCCCTTGTACCTCTTAAATTGGATGCGAAGTGTCGGTGACGTCCGATCCGCGTGGAGGTGGACAGGTTCAATGCACAGATACAGTCGCTCACTGCCCACGTCGACATTGTAGGCTCGAGAGGACAAACTTCGCTTGCTAGTGGTTGCGCGGTTACTGTAGAATAGTTGACCCCAAACAAGGCCAAGTTACATGTCGATCAATACAAACATGTCATTTCCTTCCCTCTCCCCAACGACGCGGCAAATGCCAAACTTCGCATAGCGCGGAAATCGAAGTATGTTGAGGTGAGTGTTGCAGGCATGCGCTACTAATGATCCACTAACACTAACTGTCAATGGACAATCCGATATGTCAGGGAGTTTTGGAACGGCCATTAACTGTGGCGCACTGACAATCTGGAGTATGCACCGCGTGAATTTAGATCATTGCCCTTCCTTCAAGCTCTCCGGCACCGCACGTCGGCCTCATGTTTTGAGAGGGACTGCAAGTCACGCACACAAAGAGCATTCCCTGCACCAAGAACGTTCCCCGGAACCACCATGCATGACACGTTTATGGATTTGAAGGACTCCCTTCGCGCTTTTTTGTCGCTGCCACCGGATTGGAAGGGCCGACTCAAGCCGGGTTTGTCTTATGCAATTCTGAAGAAGAATGTTACGCAACGATGCTCGTTGCCAACATTCGACTTGATCTTGGCTCCCACGCGGTTGTGGCCGATTCACGGATCATACCTTGGACGAAAGACATTCAATACAAAGTGAAGATAGAACGGATACTTCCCATCAAGACAGGTGCCCACGAGTGTGATGCATGGAGACATTTGCTTCCACTCTTCATCGAGCGGTGCCGTACTTGGAAGCACAAACCAAGTTGCGAGTACCCCGTTCATAACTTTGTTCCCCTCTATCCTGGTGCTGGGTCAGACCCAAAGAAGGTGCCGTGGTGTTCCTGTGAGATGGGCATCGAGACGGAAGTTTTGAAGGAACGCTACGGCAGCGTCTCGGCCAAATATGCGACGAGGCAGCCATCAGTCTGTTATTCCCTGTCTCGTATATGGAGAAGGTAGGGCTAAACATAGACAATCCAGCTGAGCCCACCTCTAGGTGTATGGCGCGCAGAAAAGGAGGCGTCCCGCTGTCTGCATGCTCCAAATGCAAGAGAGCCAAGTACTATTCGACAGACTGTCAGGTGAAGAACTGGAAAGCGCACAAGAGCAACTGTGTGCCGACGTGAGCGCTGAGCCATGATAGCACCGATATCATTGTTATATTTTGTACCTTTGATAAATCCCTCCCTGTGCATCTAGTAGTTGCTATGCATATGAGGTATCTTAACCACCATGTAGCGGACCGCTTGTGAACTACCCAAACGTTGCCACGTTGACTCTGGTCCTACATGAGGCCGACTACGGCGCAGCAAACCGATCTCGGACACGGATGATTAGATCGTAGATGTGACTACTACTACGCCTGCTGCGCCCAATCGGTAGCAGTCAAGTCCCATTATAAAGATGCAACCTAACCTCATCCCATGGGGCCATAGCAGCACTGATAATGGCCCAGCCTAGCGATCGTTACAGCGCGTGCTCCAACTGTGAAAAAGGTTGTGAATGTCAAATCCAGCCTCTCCTTGAAGGACAGGACTTGCATTACGTTCAACAACGTCTCGCACCGCACTGGCGAGAGGCGAACCGGCCTACAATAAAGAAGATCTTGGTGGCCTGTGGCACGGCCCTGCTTCTGGGACTCGCGGTATCTGGACTCCTCCACTCATGGAGGCTCTTCCGCAGACACACTCGTGCTGTATGTCGTCCACCGTACGAGGCCGAGAACGTACTGACAGTGGCGGCTGTATCGTGTACGTATCTAGCGACCTCCCTTCCTACCTAAAATAGGCTTTTATATGCCCGAGGATCCCCCACAGCTGCAATGTGTCCATAGCCAGAACTGGACGGACTATTTTGACCAACCGACATGGAGCACCGAACCGTATGGCGCAGAGACCTCATTCTCACTTCCTGTTAACGCCAATTCGGTCTATCTACTTTCTCGCGGCGCAAACCAGCTGGGTAACTTGAAGATCACTCAATCCGATAAAGAGTCCGATGTGGTAGACGTTGACATTCGAGTAACTTATGAATCCAAGGATTTTCTCGACCTTGCTACTGTGTGCCTTACTGGGGGTGAGGAGAACCAGTATGGCGTTAGCATTCTCGTGCGTGGATTGTCGTCCATACTTGTCCTTCAGTTGCTGATCGAAGACGCTTGTAGACTCCACCTCACAGGGACCACTGGTCTGGACAGCGGCCTCTGCATTTTGATGTGGAACTTACTCTACCTGCTGCGAAAGAAGGTAGTACCCTTGGTACGAAGGTATTGATGACGCACCTCCCCACCTACTCCCAGAGCGTGACGGCTTCGTCGAACACCATGTCCTTCGGCAAATTCTCCCTTGCGTCCGTTGATGGAGATATTACAGTCAATGTAAGGCCATCATATCACTCATGGTTCAGTGTTTGACTCCAGATGCTAGTCCGTCGCTTCTGCCTTTGGTTTCTATAAGACGGTCAACGGTAATATTTCTGGTCACTTCCAAGGAGGGCTCCTCGAGTTGGTCACCGTCAATGGAAACATCGATGCGACTGTGACCCTGTTTAACAAAGCGTTCTCCCGCCTCACATCCAAGCTCTTGACACGATCTGCCAATGGGTATGCATACGTTTACTCTTTGTCCGTCATAATAAATAACCTTGCAAATTCTGGTCGGGCTTTTAGACATGTTACTTCAGAAGTTACCCTGATCTCTGATCCGAAGTTCGGTGGGAATTTTGATGTGGACACATCCTCTATGAATGGTTTTGTTGACCTTGCGATTACGGAGTTTCCCGTGGGATCTGTCCTAAAGGCAGTGGCTACGACAACAAATGGGGAGGTCAAAGTTGCCGTCCCGAGCACGTATGAGGGCAGCTACTTTGGCACTACGGTGGTAGGAAAGGCTTTTGTGATGGAACGAGACGTCGAAGATCCAGACGGGAAGGGCCGTCACCGGGAAATCGTAAAGAACAGGTTGGGGAATCGAGTGGAAGGAGCTGTGTACTGGGTGGAGAGTGACAGAAGCCATAAGAAAAATAAGAGTCTCGTGAAAGCTTTATCTACATCTTCTTCCGTCAGCCTTGTTTTTTGATGGGCATGTACGTGTTTTCTTCTTCCATCACTGTGCTTTTATACGCGTGTATTCATACTCTTATGTTGACAAATATTACGTCTTAACCTTGGCCATTGTAATTACATCAGGGGAACGTGTTCAGGAGCAACGCCTCATTACCAGTGAAAACCTGTCATTCGAATCTGCAGACATGAGCACCGTCACTAGACTTTCAAATGGGACGTTTCGACTCTCCCCGAGACTCCATGGGAGACTCCACGACATATCACATGAAGTCACTATAACATACACTACACATGAAGGCTGCACGACATCTGGCGAGGACAGGACATGGGGTCGTTACGGCCCCATGGAGATTCGAGGGCATGGGTGGTGAGCCAGCTACCACTCAGGCTACTGAGTAGGAGCAGGGTCGGGATGCTAGTGGTAGGGAGGCGCCGTCCACCCCCCTCTGATAATTGACCACTTCAAACAATCGCGTGTCCGAAGGTGACTGTCAGTTGAAATCGTCACCTAGATGCTTGCCACATTCCGGGAGCTAGAGGGCAACAGGACACTCCGGTGATGCGGCGCAAATTCTGCGACTCATTGTGCCGCGGGCACGACCAAAACAGCCCTTTCTGACAATCTCAAGCACGAACCGCCACTAGCTCGTTGTGGGACAGAGGATGTATTAGGCTGTGATTCCGTAGCTGCAGTGTGCGTCATTTGTGTTCGGCTTTTTACGGTGTAGTTGAACAAGGCTGATATAGTTCAGAACCCTGGGTGTGCACAGCTCCCCTTCGAGATGGCCGCATCGTATACCTGTGCGAGAACAACACGTGTACCCTTCATTCATCTTTGGCGCTCTGGATCCCAGTGCTCTCGTTCAAGGGCCGAAGTTTGATTTTGTGACAGTCAACCGTGGAATATGACTGCGGAAAAACCTTTCGTCACGGTGGACGAGAATGTCCAAGTCCACCTCTGTTGTGTTGCCGAGTGCGAGCTCCTAGAGATCGGGGCAGCTACAACGTAAGGCGTCGATGGATGGTAAATATCCATTCCGGGAACCCCATATATGAAGAGTGCATAAACCAGACATCATCCTACGAACCCAGCCGAGGTTCAAGGACGTGAAAGAACAGGACCACAAGCGCGGCGTATAGTCATTGAACAAGGGAAGACAGGGCCCATCGTGGTGATCATCCTGCACAGAGTGATACATGCATACCGAGAGCGTCTCGAGGAAGGGAGCACCCTCCATGCATCACAGCAGAGTTGAGAGGGCTTGAGACCAGCTAGACACACTACGGGGGAAAGACCTTTTGCGCCGAAGAGCGAGTCGAAGCTCCATGGCGATAAATTGGCAACGTGCGGACTAGTAGTGACGTCAAGGGGAACAGGTTTTGAACGAACGAGCCTCCACCAAGCGTGCCTTCTCGATCGAGTCGTGAGGCTGACGCATGTGGTCAACCACAGCTCTACCAACCACGGACTCCTGACATTTACTGAGTTCCGAAGAGCACTGACAATGAGAATCGAGACTCAATCGCTTTACCGATTAGTACATTCGTCAGGTGAGAATGTGGAGAAGGAGCATCTTTGAAGAGAAGATCCCTGGTGGTCGAAAGAAGTACTTCTGCCTGAAAAGCTGGATCAATCTTTCGTGAAAGGAATGATGCGTTCACCATAGGAGAACACGTATCATGGCACTGCATTATCTACGACAGCAGAAGACACTGTGTGAGGAAGACTGGAAAGCAAAAGCTGCGAAGTACACGAAACGATTCTGCTTCGCGTGCTTCACGGCCTTCGCATAAGTTGTAGAACGTGTAGAGAAAGAACGGAAATGGCAAGTTTCAGTGTCGAAGAAGTGTTTCATAGTTCCCACGCTTTCAACGAGACTGCCTCCTCGAAGTTGTGAACTTCCAACATGGTACGTGCATCGTAGCAGAGACAACCCGCTAACGGGAAACTGATCGACACCTTTCCAGCTCTCAGTATCATTCCTGTCAGCGGCTCACCCGTGATGAGCCGCCCCCCTTTGCTCGCTCCTCAGGACTTTTACTCCACATCAAATGAGCCATCGTACTAATACGTGCGACGAAGCTCGTAGAACTGAAGAACGGCCATCTTGTAAACTGCGACAACTTCATGAACATCACTCTTCGAGACGTCTATCGGACGAGCGCGGACGGCGGAGTGCTATACACGAAGAAGCACCGTACGTTCTCCTCCCTTCTCTGCATGCGTTTCCTTTTCTTTGGTCGAACGTGTGTTTGCGCGTATCCACAGATGAAATGTTTGCCCGTACCAGATATGCTATCCGATGCTGTGAAGGAGGAACAAGTGCGTGCACGTGAGGCCGGTCGGAGCTCGAGAGGTGCTGGTGCTGGTGCTGGTGCTAGAGGTGCGTGTGTGCGTTTTTCCCGTGCGTGCCCGGCGTGAATTACCGTGAGCTGATCTCTCTCTCTCCCTCTCTGGGTGGTTGGCATGGGGTCGTATCTTATGTACTATTCACCTGCCGGAATTTCTGGTGCTTATATTTGGTATTCTGTGCTTGTTCCGTCTTAGCATGTTCATACGGTGGGTCGGGGAGCTCCAGAAAGAGGTACGTGTCCATTCCGTTTTACTCCCTTTTGTTTTCTGTTATAGAAACGGCGCTCCTAGGCCGTGCTACGATACGAGCCACACTCCAACGCGGCGCAAGGGGACGAGGCAGGCCGCGAAAATCGCAAGTTTCCCACCTCACACCTCTCTCTCTCCCGATCGACCGACCGATGACCAGCCACGACTCACGACTATCACCACCTCACCAACACATGATCAATCACATCAATCGATCACTCTATTCACTTTTTTAAAAAAAACGCACGTTTGTCGATATCAACTATCGGTTATCACCTAGTCCAAATAAAAAAAGAGTCATCATCTCGTTGGAACACACCCAATACGTCAAGGTTTTGGCGCCGTCCTAGGACACTATCCACTTTCGTGATTTGGCACACCAAGTAAATGTACGTATGTACGTATGTATGTATAATAGCAGCGTTCTAGACTCTCCCTTAGGGTTTTGCGAGAGCGCTCGTGGCGGCCAGAGCGAAGAGAAATTCTACGGAAAGATAGTTCGATAGTAATAATAAATGGTTAGTTACCAACGATCAGTGGCACCCACTTCACAAACTTAACCTAAGATGTGACGATCTAATCAGTGGCATACTCTTCCATCGTCCGTCGGGCCGGCATCACATCGATCACGAGAACGATGAAACGCTCTCCCAACAATTCCATTAGAAACCAGCACCACAGCGTAGTCATCGTGCACACGAACGTCTATCTAAAATACTCCGCGTCCAAGTATAATAAGGCGTAACCGCTATTGCCGCAACCACTAGTGCGGTAAAAAAAAAGCAAGCAAAAAGAAAGAAAATAAAAAAGAACGAGATAATGTACCACTACGGAAAAGAGAACGTGTTGGGGGAAAGCCTAAAGCCTAGATGGGGAGGCCGATGATATTGATGCAGACATTTTTCGACTAGATACATTTATTGTAAAGGAATACCCCCCGGCGGGATCTGTTTCAACGCTAAGCGAATATAATCTGCAGCTAGTAAAGCGGCGAGCGAGCGAGAGAGCTGAGTCAGCTTCGGAGGCCGAAACGGGTCGGTAGCTTGGACTTACTATTTTGGTACACTGTATTTCCCCACCAATTAAGGTAGATACCACCGTTCGGGAACTAGAATATCGAGCGATCAGTCAGGAAAATTGAAGCAAAAGAAAAAAAAGAAAGCCGGTGCAGTGCTTCGATGCATATCCGATGAGATTAAAAAACGAAAAGAAGACGTACTTCCAAAGTGAAAAAGATTACAAGAGCAGATATTACGGTGCCTGGGGAACAGAATAGAAAATGAAAGTGCTCGTTAGTAACCACTTCGTGCGAAACGAAGAGAAGAATCTCGTCAAGCGCGAGCGGAACGGACGTACCACTATCCAAAGCAGCACTCGTGACATAATTGAACTTGCTCCACCAAGCAAAGTTCTTCTTTCGTATCAGATATTGGAACACGAAGCCCGTGGCGAACCACGCAGAGTAATTGATGCCACCAGCAGGTGGTATGTAGGAAACGCCATTGAGCACGACAGGCGTGGTGACGAACTTGACCCATGAATTAGGGTATCGTCGTTGCCAGAGCCAGAAGGGGAGCGGTAGGAACGCTCCAACGATGATGGCGTACAATTCGGGGTAGTACAGCGCTCCCTTGCCAAATTGGCGCGTCGGTCCAATAAGGCCCCTGTGGGCAGGAGAGAGACATATATAGACGGATGACAAGAATTGGAAAATATACACACCAAACTGCAGACGCGGTGAAGAAGACAGCATTGTTCGGGCAAGTGAGGAAACTCGGTTGGTTCGGTGAACATATGTCCTTGACGTTGTCAAACATCCACTGCTTGACCCCCACCTGAACGAACGAGGCCATCAGTGTACCAACTACTTGGACTACAGATGCCATCAGAAAAAAGAACGACGCAGCGGAAGGAAGGGCATGCTTACCGACGAAGGTTGCTCGTGGAGGCACTTTGACATAGTGGCCCAGTTTCAGATCCTGTACGAACGACGTGGCTTCCGACAGCGTTTGCACCGAATACGCTTTGAAGAGCTATTATTGAGTCGGATAATCAGTAAACGCCGAGGAGCTCTAAGAAGTGGTCACCGACCATATTAGCAACTGGATTTCCGGCTATGAGAGTGCCCGGAATGATCTGAGCAAGCAAGTTTAACGATACCTGGAAGAGATTCGGTCAGGGTAGATCGAAGGGTGGCAGAAAAAAGAAAAGTCGTACTCCTTGACCGGTCATGGCATATATGAAGCCAGATGGAAGCACGTAAACACACGGTAGAAGGATAGAAAGCAATAATGCCCAAACAGGTACCGACGTATGCCATACCTGCAGCGGAGAAGCGGTCAGCCGATGATAGATACTCGCTCAATCGCCGGTTGGCTCACCTCGACCACCACAACCATCATGAGAAAGAAGAAGACGAACGATACCAAGTACCACCAGTCCGGAACATCTAGATAATTCCTCATGAGTTTGGCGTGTATATCGTCCTGCTCCACTCGAATCCTTTTTACGCCGTTCCACAGGCTGCGGCCATGGTACAAGAGCGTATGCACGAGAACACATGTCGAGAGTGCAAACGCAAGGAGGTATGCCACTGCGAAGGTCGCCGGGAGGTACAGGGGGGAGTAATCGTTGTATGCCGTCCGGTTGAACTGACCTTGGCTATCCAGCACGCGACTCACGTTGTAGACATTGCCAAAACGGTCGTACGGGTTGTTGTCATTCAACGGGAAGTAGGCGAAATCCCACGTCTGTGCAAGTAACGACTATTAGCCACGATGAGCGTGAAGTGAGGCTAGGGGACGCACGTTGGTATAATACATGATAGGCGTGATGATCCAGAAAAAGAGCACGAATCCGATAAACATATGAACTTCCGCCCACCACGGGAACATGAGGGGACTGCCTATCCACGCGATTTGTGACCAGTCGAAGGTGAGCACGCTCATACCCAGTCCGGAGCTGACGCCAAAGAGCTGGTTTACTGGGACGTTGTCCGGCACTATCCAACAAATCCACGAGAATACCGAGAGCGCTTGGAAGAGATATCCGGGAATGAACCAGAAAAAGAAGGCGCCTGACAAGGCAAAGAGGAAATAGCGGTAACGTGTGATTCCGCCCTGTTCCTCCTCTTCCGCGTGGAGAGTGTTGAGTAGGGTGCATGTGACGAGATTCTGAGGCCAGACCATGCTAGGTGGTTGAACGAGAAACCGTCTACATATACCAGCGAGACCGAAGCCTGTGAGTTGGGTGGCGACGACCAACAGTGCACTGAACCAGTAGTCGACTTTGAAATTGTAGTTTATCTGTGCGACGACGATAGCGTTTATGGCATAAGGAGTTCCTATTGCCACATTTGCCATGATGTAAACCAGTACGTGTTCCTTGATATTCCAAGGTCCAGGGTTGAGAGAAAACTCGAAACCGCCCAACCATCGCGGGAAGCGGTAGGTCGTGATGGGGAGGACGAAGGCAAACAACTTTCCGAGGGGGAAACTGATGATAACGACGGCGAGAGGAGAGATGTTCGGTGCCGGTTGTCGGAAATTGAAGAAGACGTTCATGGACCTGGAAAGACGGAGATGGATGGGGATGAAGTAGAAAATTAGGAAGAAAGAAGCCTACCCGCCGACCACACTGAGAAGGAGACCAATGATCCACATGCGGAGAGTCATGACGGGCATGTCTGGGTCATCGATATTGGAGACGGAAGCACGTACTTCGGGAAAAGGACTGTCCTCTTCGTTGACGGCGTCAAAGTCAAACTCCATCCTGGAGGGAAGGGCTGAGTGTGGGATTTGGATATGGGTGGGACACTCACTTTATCGAACCGTCTCTGCTGTCCTGTTCCAACATGCTGGGGGTCAAGCTGAGCGTTGTGGTGTCTGGACCGATTGTGGAGGAGGGGTGTCGTTTGCGGTGATGGATATCCGAGTATTCGACTTCGAGGGACTTTTCTCGTGGACTGGAGGGGGGAAGGTTGACGTGAATTCCGCGCGAGGAGGTGACGCTGGGTCTGGTATCGGCGGTGCCAGTGCGAGGATTGCTGAGTCTTCGCATGCGGTACGGGTCATGCGCGCCCTGTTGAGAAGCGGTCGAGGGGGGACTCTCTACTGGCTGATTGGACACGGGGGGAGTGAAATGACTGGAAGGACCAGCGGCGTTCGCAGGGAAACGAGCGTATGGATCGAATGTAGGTGAGGGATAAGCGACGGGGTATGGATCCGGGGGTACCGCATTTGCGAAGGGGTGTGCATAGTCTGGGGAGTGTCTGAGGCGGTCCTGTGTTCGCTGGTCGTGCAAGGCTCTCTGCTGATCTGCGGTGGAGGGTGGACAGAAGGCGAAGAGGCTCGCTGCGTCGCTCTCGTCGTCGTCTTCTTCCTCGACCGTGTAGGTGTTATTATCGTAGTGGGGGTCGTGATCGAGTGCGGCCACTGCGTGGGATGCATCGAAGTCGGTGCGAGGGCCGCCGGCCGAGGTGACAGGTCTGTTCGCCATGCCAGTGCGAGGAGGAGGAGGAGGGGTATCAAGGGGAGGGGGCCGTCGTGGTCGCCTTCGTCGTCGAGGACGGGGACGGGGACGAGGACGGGGGCACTGAGCAGAGCAAGACTGGGGACGACGGGTGAGAAGAAGTCGAGCGAGTCTCTTTCAGGGATCAGCGCTTCAACTCTTTCCTCGCAAGGCACATCACAGCCTAGTTCCTGAATTCAATTATTTTTTATATTTATGTGCATTCTCGTCCGCCCCTTTTTTGCGTGTTATTTCCATATATGGACATGGCATCCCCTCGGAACATCCCGGGCTGCGAGATCTCCCAGCTCTCCTTTGCCATTGGGCCTCGTTCTCGTGCCTGGGACGGGCAAAAAGGCACGACACGAGACAGACGCTCGTCAAAACCGCGTCCGTCGCACTCCCCCACGTCAGACAAATGACACAGCCCTCCAATGTTGAACGTTCGACCTCCACGTCACCCTTATACATGAGTACCTTGCCACTGATCCACAATCCCATCGCATGGCGTTTTGGCACTATGCGTATCACTGCGGCTGGACCGCCGCGGACGGAATTAGGCCGCTTTGATTACCCTTATCGTGATTTCCAACCAGCAGGGAAAAAAAAACAACAACAACAGCATAACGCATCCACCGCCTCCACACAGAAATGTCCAAATTAACGAGGTAAGCTTCTGTCTCAGTCGCATTGCATCCCCCTCCTGTCATGTACATAAAAATGTCACCGTCGTTCAGGCAGGTTGATAACACCCTCCATGCCTTTCAACCCACTGCCTCCCAACAACAGACCGAAAAAGTCGCGAGGATCGAACTGCCACACCGCAGCGTTGGAAGCCCCGTGTGACATGGACTTTACTCTTGCACCGCTGGCCCCTATATCCCCTTGCTCCCAAGGAGCTCTTGTCCCGCGACCATATCCGTAGGTCCAAAAATACGTAGACCGTCATTCACTCTCGTTCAATGTCCCTTGGAGTGCCTTCCAAGCCAGGTCTCGCTCCCGTTCAGTTCCAGTATTGATCCGAATGGCAAGGCACGCCATTCGCCGCACCACTGGACAAATTCATTTCCTCCCTGCCAACGTGTCCAAGGTCGTGTTGACCGTGTTAATGAAAAGTCTGCCATCGAGGCGGTCTCCGAGTATGTGCACTGCAGGGTTTTTGCCCACAGCCTGTCCACGCTCGACCCAAACAATCGGTACAACTCCCAGGCTTCTTCCACCGCGTCACCATACACACAACAGAACCTCCCCGTGGAAAAGAATGTGAGGTCGTCCTCAACGGTACTAGCAGTTTTCAGCACACACTTTCCATTCTGACGAAGAATCCCCGCGAAAGCAATCAAAGTTATTCGTCCCGATATGGATCCCCCTCGTCCCTCCACTACGGTGAATTTCCTACTCTGGCGAACTTAGGCACCAGGTACCCAGGAGAGTCCCAGCGACGTATCTCTCCTGCCTTTCGTTTGAGTCGTAGTTTCGCCGTGGTACGTACTGATACATATCAAAAAGACCGACAATATCGATAGCGGCTCTCGATTGGCCTTTCCTGATAGAACCTAATCCGTTCATAGAATGACGCTACTTCCATCTTTGGAGACGTAGTTGCAGAGTATGTATGGTGGTGACATTTCCCCTTTCTGTATTGGGTGTGGCAGACGGAGATGTCAGGAACAGAGGGAACACCATTGATCCGTGCAGGGGCATGTTGGAGGCGGAGAAATAGTCTGGCAAGGTACAGTCTGTAGATGCCGACTGCGTGAAATACGCCTTCATTTTGGGAGTGCGTAGCCTCCCTCCTTTAGCACCGCTCTGGGCACGGACTTGCAAGGACCGTTTACTTTCTGGTGGTGTCGTGATTCGTCGCTTATGCAATGGTGATACACGTGACATGCTTTCCCTACTTAGCACCCCTGGAGCACTTGGCGTAAGTGTTTCAACGGTCTGATTCCACCTTGGCAGTGGTCGCATGGGGTATCGTAGTCTTCAGTTAGGATTTCCTTGGTGGTCAAAGTGTACCTAAAAGTTAGTTTGGAAAGACAATCCCAGCAAAGAACCTCAGTGAAAAACCTTGAGAAAAAACAATGTATCATCACATATGTACATATGCAACCACATTCAGGTGTAGTCCAACACTTGACCCAGCATCCAGCAGGATGTAGTGTGTGGAATTTCTTTATTATCCTTATTATCATTGCATCACAGATCCATGTAATCACACACCAAGAGGGCATTGCCATTCATTCAAGCATGCAGTAGGTAAGTGCCATGGACAGAAGCTGACATTAATACACCCCTCAATCTCATTACTGCTCACAAGGCATTTAATAGTGGCATTCAGAGTAGTTAAGTGATGGACTATGGTGCAGCATTTACATTCTATGGTCCACATATTTTTTTTAGAGTTTATGTTTGGCATTTCTGTTGTGAATCCAGCATTGCTGCTGGGCCACTGTAGACCTTGAAAGATGTCTGCTCAACATTCAGCATCTCTAAGCTGGTCTACATGCCTTGTGAGGAGGCACTCCATTGGAGGCTCACTCCTGGCCATGGGAAGTACAATGCCCTATGATCTGGCTGTGAGAAGCTCACCTCAGCAAGGCCTCAGGTCAAGGGGGATCACATATGGAGTGGGTGCTGCAAACCCCAGTGAAGGGCCTTTGAGAGGCATGGCTACCAGGGGACATGCTAACTGGGTCAGTATGTGGGGGGAACAGTGTGGTTTCAGGTGAAAATATTCTTGGTAGGGTTTATTGCACAGAGGGGTTGGAGCAAGGGGCAAAGGGCAGAGCACTTGCCTTTAGTTTCAGTTAGAACTTTGGTCTTTGGTTGAGGGAGAAGGGTAGTAGTTCTGAGTAAGAACAATGAGAGATGTATATGCAAAGTTCACTACTGTCCTGGTACCATCCAAGGACCTTTATATACATGTAGGCTGCACACAGACCAGGTGTGCTATCAGCATAAGTAAAACTACCATATATGTAAGTAAGAGGACCTTCCTAATAGGTACAACTCTGTCCTTCTACTAGGAATGTGTTTCCAGTAATCCAGTACAAGAGAACGCTGTAGAATAGTATGGAATGTACTATTCTTAGAATAACAATCACATGCAAGTGATAGTAACCAGTAACAGTTTCAACATTATTTCAACACTCCCCCTCACTCTAGAAAGGTCAGAATACCAGACCTAATGATGAGTGATTTTCTTCAAACTTTTGCCAGGTTAATGACTTGGTAAGTCCATCAGCTCTTTGTTGAGTTGTATTGACATATTCAATAACAAATAAACCCTCTTTGACACATTCATGAACAAAGTGCCATTGTATATTGATATGTTTGGAATGACCATCAGATACTGGGTTTTCAGCAATGAAGTGAGCACCCATGTTATCAGAATAAAGGATGGTTTTCTCCATTTTGAATGACAGTTCTTCAAAGAGCATGTTGAGCCATTTTATCTGCCTAGCTGCATCGCACATCACCATATATTCTGCTTCTGTAGAAGAGAGAGCAATTGTTTTCTGCTTTCAGGATCACCATGAAATAAGGGAGCTGCCATAATACATGGCAAAGCCAGTTGTAGAATGATGAGTATCTTTGTTTGATGCCCAATCGGAATTGGCAAAACCATAAATTTGTTTTTCAGTTCCGTGATAATGAAGGCAAATGTTTGGTGTGGATGCCACATAACAAACAATGTGTAATGCCTGTTTGAGATGAAGATTGGTAGGATTTGACATGTACTGGGACATTCGGATAACCAAATATGCATTATCTGGCCTGGTTCCCAGAGCCATATAAAGCAATGATCCTATAACTGATTGAAACCTGGAACAAAGTTGTGAATTTGACTGGTAATTCTGAGGAGCTTTCTCCAGAATATATCCAGAAGGTAAAGGCATGTGAACAGAAGTTGCTTGCTCCATGCCAAATCGTTTGACTACCTTTTGGACATAGGGAATTTGATCTAACCAAATTTCCTTGGTTTGGTGGTTTCTTTTTATCTGGATTCCGAGATATTCTTTCACCTTGCCTGGATCATGAGATTCCCATTTCTTCATGAACTTGTCTTTCTTCTTTTTGATCAAGGCTATGTGGGATCCGAGGAAAAGTCCATTGTCCACATAAACCAAGAAAACAACAGTACCAGCTTTTGAGTGGTAGAAATAAACACCAGAATCAACTTTTGATCAGAGGAAACCCATCCAAAGTAAGGACTGGTGTAACTCTTTGTTCCATGAGAGTGCTGCTTGCTTTAAACCATAAAGGGCTTGCAGCAACTGATAAACTTTGTGCTCGTGACCTTTGACTCAAAAACCATCTGGTTGTTCCATGTATATTTCCTCATCTAGCTTGCCATAAAGGAAGGCAGTTTTAACATCCAATGCTTCCATTTCCCAATTGTGCTGCATGGCATGATGTCACATCCGTGATGCGCGCACAAGGTCCGGACCGCAGTCTGACCATCTGAGGTGTTGTTCTAGCCCTATAGGCTCCTGTTGCGAAACTCCATTCCGTCTTTGGTTTGACTTACGATCTGTTTCTGTTTCTGTTTCTGTTTCCATATTTAGTATGTTTCTCTCACGCTTCTAAGCGACTCGCTACACTACCGTACCTGTATATCTTACTAATCCCCATACCATCCAGCTATCCGGCAACTACCGACTTACCTTACTAATAGCTCACTAATATTGTTATTCATCCGTACTGCATTCTGGTAGTCGCTACACCCTGGACATTGCATTGGACTTTTCTCTGTACTATAAAAGCCTTGTACATATGTCGTAGCACATCAGTTCGAATATCGAATAAGATACTCATCGATCTCACTCGACTCCAGACAGTTTTTGGATAGTTCTGACCTCTGGGACTCAGCAGGAAGTAGTGTACTAAGTTGTATGCTAAACTCCGACTACCTGGACCTTTCGCCCTAGCTTTCTCCTGTCCTCGGACCCCCTCCGGAGACCATTGAGAACTGGTCTTGACAGTATATTCGAACTCAATCCCTGCATGAGCCCACAAAACCCCCATGCCATGACTATGACTACCCGACTCCATTCCCGCTCCATGGCTGTTGAAGCTTCGGAACAAGCTGCGATTGACGATATGCACGAGTCTAGTGCATGTATCGCACTAGCAAGCCGCCGACGCCCTCCACCGTCGGTGAGCCAATTTCGAAGTTTCTCTGCCAGGGGTGAACCCCTCGCTACCCTGACCCCTAGAACTGGCTCCTCCAATAGATGTTCCTCATCTATGGTGCGACCAACCCCAGACCTCTTCGGAGGCGATGACCCCGGAGATGACGGTCCGGGAGATGATGGTCCCAGAAATGACGACAACGATGATGATGACGACGATGACGATGGCAACCCTTTCATCGATGCCCCAGAACAGCTAGACCCCCAACTGGCGGTCTTGCAGAACTTGGCTATGGCTGTCGACCGTCTGTCACGATCAACCCATTGCTCCAATGACACCTCATCCTCACACGCCAAAGTCCAGGAGCCAGACACTTTCAACGGAACTGACCCAAAGAAACTCTGGACGTTCCTGGTTCAGTGTGAACTATGTTTCCAGGATCATCCCAAGGCGTTTCATCTTGATAGAAACAAGGTTACGTTCACCCAGTCGTATCTCAAAGGAATAGCTCTCGAATGGTTCGAGCCGGACCTTCTAAACTCTGGAGATCTGGCAGACCGCCCACTCTGGATGGACAGCTGGTTGGATTTCGTAGCAGATCTCCAGACAACTTTCGGACCCCATGATCCGGTTGTGGACGCCGAGCACCAGCTCGATCACCTCCACATGAAAGAGACACATTGTGTAAACCATTATGTGGTCGACTTTAACAGATTGGCATCACAAGTCCGAGGTTATGGAGATGGTGCTCTCTGCCACCTGTTCTATACTGGACTCCCAGATCGCATCAAAGACGAAATCAGTAGGGTTGGGAAACCCACTACTCTATATGGGTTGTGTGTGTTAGCCCAAGAAATTGACGTGTGCTACTGGGAGCGCAAGGACGAAGTCTCTCGTCAAGCAAAGTCCTCCGGCAACAACTCTGGAAACAACTCCGGAGGTAAGGCCAACTCAAACAAGGGGGACAAGCAGAAGTCTGGTAATGCCAACCCCCAGTCTGGTGGTAACCAGCAAACTCCGTCTACTTCGAACCCCAAGCCTCTGAACAATCAGAACTCCGGAGCACTGTCCATGTTATCCAACAAGCTCGGTAAAGATGGCAAGTTGACACCTGCCGAGCAGAAGAGACGTTTCGAGCAGAACCTGTGTATCACTGCAAGCATTTCACAATTATTGTTCAGAAAACATGCTGAAAAAATTGAAGAAAGTGATACTCTTTTTTGACAGCTGTTTTCAAAGAGAGAAGGCAAAAATAATTCTTTCTTTTCTTTGCATGACTTTCCACAAAACATTGATTGATGGTAATACCCATTAGCATAGAAGCTAATCAGCACTACCATCAATTCATTTTTTTGCACAGAAAAGACAAAGAAAACAAAATATTATATTTGCATTTTTTATGTGAACACAGCCCAAATAAAAGAGTATCTCTTCTTTCCATTTTTTCAACATATTTTGGCAAGAAAAATTGTGAAATGCTTGCAGTGTATGTTCTGCAGGAACCCCGGGCACAAGGCCAAAGAGTGCCCTAAATCTACATCTCACGCAGCTAAGGCTTGTGCAACCATGGTTACTGAGTTGGAAGCCAAACCAACTGCCTCCTCCAAGGCAAAAAAATAGAGTGCAACTCTCAGAACTCCGCACAGCCTGGGAGTTGCGTTGATACTGACTGTGCACCCTCAGAGGCATGCCTCAATGCATCTGCTCTTTCGAATCCAAATTCGTTAAAACCTTCTGTCACCCTCAACTCTTATAATATTCCGGACTTTCCAGCATTAATAGATTCGGGCTCGACCCATTGTTTTGTAGACTCTACCTTCGTCAATGATCATGGTCTTTCAACCTACTCTGTCCCACCTCTCGTCCTCCATCTGTTCGACGGTGTGACAACGACATCAATCAGTAAAGCCTCAAACCTCTCAGTCCATTTCCCCTCCGGAGATATCACCGACATGATCTTTTATGTAACTCCGTTGGATTCTGAGTGTAAGATTGTTCTCGGACATAACTGGCTCACCCGCTACAATCCATCGATTGATTGGGTACTGAGCAGTATTAAGTTCTGAAACCTTACATCTCGTTTGCCAGTGCCGACATCACCCTCTGACTCGGAGTCAATTCCGAGAAACCCCGTAGACGCCCCCCTGGGCTCTCCAGAGATCACCCTTCCCGGGTTGGTTGATAACTCCTCTCCACCCAGCACCCGAGCACTGAACATCTCCCTTGTCAACGCAGCAGCCTGATCACTTCGTCTCTGTGTTGACTTTAGGGGCCTCAATAAGATCACCAAGAAGGACCCACTGCAAGCATTCTTCAGAAAACATGCTGAAAAAATTGAAGAAAGTGATACTCTTTTTTGACAGCTGTTTTCAAAGAGAAAAGGCAAAAATAATATTTTCTTTTCTTTGCATGACTTTCCACAAAACATTGATTGATGGTAATACCCATTAGCATAGAAGCTAATCAGCACTACCATCAATTCATTTTTTTGCACAGAAAAGACAAAGAAAACAAAATATTATATTTGCATTTTTTATGTGAACACAGCCCAAATAAAAGAGTATCTCTTCTTTCCATTTTTTCAACATATTTTGGCAAGAAAAATTGTGAAATGCTTGCAGTGATGACTTGTATGCCAAACCAGAGAAATGCAAATTCCACTCCGAGTCCATGGAATACCTCGGTTTCTTTTTATCCCCCAATGGTTTGTCAATGTCCGAGGATAAGGTAAAGGCTGTCCGTGATTGGCCTGAACCTCGTAAGGTGAAGGACATTCAATCCTTCCTCGGCTTTGCAAATTTCTACCGTCGTTTTATCTTCAACTACTCGGACATCGTGGTCCCACTGACGTGTCTCACGCGGAAGGGGGCACCTTGGCATTTCTCCAAGGATTGTCGCCATTCCTGTAATCGTCTCAAGGAAGCTTTCTCCACGGCTCCAATATTAACCCACTTCCAGCCCGGACTTCCTGTCACAGTTGAAATGGATGCTTCGGACTATGCTATCGCCAGCATTCTGTCTGTCACTTGCCCAGATGGTGAGGTATGACCAGTAGTGTTCTACTCCTGGACTTTGACTGCCCCGGAGTTAAACTACGACACACATGACAAGGAGCTGTTAGCTATTCATGAAGCCTTCTGGACCTGGCACCATTACCTTGAAGGCCCCACACACCCCATTGATGTCGTTACTGACCACAAGAATCTTGAATACTTCTCCACCTCGAAAGTGCTCACCAGGTGCCAAGCGCATTGGTCTGAGTACCTTTCTCAATTCAATATGGTCATTCGTTTCCGCCCCGGTAAGCTTGGAGCAAAGCCCGATGCCTTGACTAGACGATGGGACATCTACCCCAAAGAGGGGGATAGGGGCTACGCCCAAGCTAACCCACAAAACCTCCGACCGGTGTTTACCACCGAACAGCTATCCAATTTGTTACAGGCGACCTACCTAGAAAGCCTGGTACTGCATGCTAGTATAATCATGGACATTGAGAAACTCCATGAAGACATCAAGTCCGCCTTAGCTTCTGACCCACTCGGCCAACTCCACCTCTCTGACCCATCTAACCCCTGTTGGCAGGTGGATGAATCTGGACTTTTACATCTGGATGATCATATATATGTCCCCGAAGCAAATGACCTCAGGCTTTGCGTACTCCGTTACAAGCATGACCACCCCTTGGCTGGTCACTTGGACAAAACAGAACACTTGAACTCATCTGTTGTGAGTACGTCTGGCCAAATGCTCGAACTTTCATCAAAAACTATGTCAAGTCTTGCACTGCCTGTGCACATGCTAAAACCCCAAGACACAAACCGTATGGTATGTTGAAGCAACTACCGATACCAGAGAGACCTTGGAATTCCATCTCAATGGATTTCATCAAACAACTACCAAACTCCGGAAACCATACCGCTATACTGGTCGTCGTAGACTGTCTCTCGAAACAAGCTATATTCATCCCCACTGAAGATACAATCACCTCTCCACAACTCACTAGATTGTTCCTACTCCATGTCTTCTCCAAGCATGGAGTTCCCTCACATGTAACCTCCGACAGAGGCACGGAATTCGTGTCTCACTTCTTCCGGTCGCTGGGCAAAGCACTGGGTATGAAGCTCCATTTCACCTCCGGATATCACCCTGAAGGCAATGGTCAAACCGAACGAACTAACCAGATGTTGGAGCAGTACCTACAGGTTTACTGTAATTACCAACAGGACAACTGGTCCAAGTTGCTACCACTCGCGGAGTTTGCATACAACAACGCTCCCAGTGCTACAACCAGAGTTTCACCATTCTTTGCCAATAAGGGTTATCATCCTAATGTTACCGTACACCCAGAAAGAGAGTTGACATCTTCTCGAGCTAGAGACTACGCAGTGGACTTGGACTCCTTGCATACGTTCCTACGAGAAGAGATGAAGGAAGCTCAGCAGAGATACCAAGGTCTGGCAGATGCTAAAAGATCTCCGCCTCCAGACTTCCAGATTGGAGATTTGGTATACGTCAAAGCTAAGTACTTCAGGTCCACTCGACCCTCGAAGAAACTCTCTGAAAAGAATCTGGGACCCTACCCTATTATCGCTCGTGTTGGATCATTATCCTTCACTATCCGACTACCTGACGCTACGTATGTTGTCAAGAACCTGGTCAGAGAGATTGGATTCCAATGCTCTTCGATGGAACCAGTGATGCTGGTCTTTAGACAGTCTATTCTTTTGACGAGTTTTTATTCCAGTGAACTGTGGGTTTTGTTTGAGATGACAAATTGAGTAGCCTTTTCTTTTATATCACCTAGAGTCAAGGTTCAACTTCTCGAAGTTGAGAAAACCTGTCTCTTCAAAATAGTGATACCCCAGAAAGTGTGGATAACTTATGTCCAGTAATGAATATGTCTGTTGTTCATCCCTTAAAACTACCCCTCCATGGATACCAATGGAGTAGGGAAGAATCAACTGAGAATATCATATTTGTCTGGAACACATAAGATGAAACACATGTACTGGTGGTACTTTGCTAATGTCCCCATAATATCCTGGTCATCCATAACCAGCATAAGCCTCAGGATAATTTCCTGGTAAGGGATAAACACTTAGCAGTGTTGTCCGCATATGCTCTTTGATGACATCTGGAATAGATTCCTCTTGTGGGCCTAGCAAAGATATCTTTTCCATCACCTTTGTCCATTTCTCATGCCAAATCCAATAAAATCATTTGCTTGCTGGGCCATAGGACCCAATGCATAACTCTGCCAATAGATCTCCAATTGAGACACTGGGATTCCTCGTCATACCAGACTCTGTGCTCCAGATCAATACTGTATTTGAGATCTTGCAAGGATAATACGACCTTGGGATCTTGATCTTTGTTCTCCATTTTTGTTTCTTCTTCTGAGGTACCTGGGGGTACAGATGACTGAGGTCTTATTGGAATTCCAAATTCCTCAGAAATGGCTTTCCAGATACCAGTTCCAAACCTGAAGAGAGGGTATGAATCCATGGAAGCATTTGAAGTTGTAGAAGGGATGTGCCCTTCCTTTGAAGTAGAAGAAGATGTCATTTGTAAGCAAGAACATGGGGATTGTATGGAGGGCTGGATCTTCATAGCAAAATGATGGAACATCTACACTGTTAAAGTTAGCTATGGCACTTGGAGTCAAGGCAGGAGTTAATTTAGGCATGCAGTCAACAAAATAGGGATGGAAGGCAATATGGATGTTCAAATTCCAGAACAGCAATGAGAAATTGTCATCAGACAGTGTTTTGACAGTGGACCAGGCATATTCAATAGCAATAAAGGGAACAATAGAATTCAGTGTAGGTGAATGTAGAAAGGAGGCTCTTTCATGATCTCCTAAAGCAGCTTGTTTCCAACTGCAGCATTTTTCATGGAAAAGTTCCTTGGTATATCCAATTACATGTTTGATGTACCATTCATGTGAATATGCTTCCATCATACTCACCTTCTTGAGAGCCATAGTGGTCTCATGCTCAGCTGCAATCAGGAAGGGTTGGGAAGGTAAAGCAGGTCGGGTAAGAATGGTGTTCTGGTTGATTGTGACAGTGGACATCTGGATACCAGGATGTGCATCAGATTATGAACTTGGGAGGAGACAATGAAAGGATGTGACTACAAGAGATCAAACTTGGCTAACCAGTTCAGATCCTCATCATCCTCATCAGGAGTTGATGGAGATAGCTTGATGACCTCAATGGGTCTGCCTCAAGAGGAAAGGGGATCAACCAGATCATTAAAAGA
>JANFAF010000160.1:0-124766 GCA_024663475.1 Pisolithus thermaeus | reverse complement strand
CAACCATTCATTTGCTGCTCACACTCGCTGCCAGGTACAATCTAGAGATCCACCAGATGGACGTCAAGTCCGCATTCTTAAATGGTAAACTCAAAGAAGAAGTCTACCTTCGTCCCCCCCCTGGGTTCCGAGACTCGAGTGACATGGTATGGAGACTCCACCGTGCCCTGTATGGACTTAAACAAGCTCCGAAATCCTGGTATACTCGTCTTCGAGAAGTTTTCACATCCCTAGGGTTCACTCGCAGCAATGCAGACCATAGCCTTTTCTACAAGGTCGAAAATGGTATCCTCGTTATCGTCGCTGTCTACATAGATGATAAACTCATCCTCTCGAAGAGCCATGAGGCTATTGATCGTCTCAAGGAGCAGTTAGCTGCTGAGTACGACCTCTCGGACTTAGGTGAAGCTCGCTGGATACTTGGCATGGAGATTATCCGTGATCGAGACAAGGGTGTAATTGAGCTCTCGCAACGATGCTACGTTGAGACCATTCTCGAGCAGATTGGGATGCACAAGGGTCGCACTGTCGCTACCCCCATCGAGCAGAACCTCAAGCTCGAGAAACTTGAATCTCCAGAGTGTGATCTCAGATCATACCAAAGCGGGCTAGGTGCTTTAATGTATGCTATGCTAGCTACACGACCGGATATTGCCTTCGCAGTGGGCGTGTTAAGTAGACACGCAGCATCCCCAGGTGACCGACACTGGTCTGCCCTCAAAAGGGTCTATCGCTACCTTCGAAAGACCATCGACACTCGACTTCGCTACTCGAAGGACTCTGGTAACTATCTGATTGGCTACTCAGATGCTGACTGGGCAGCCGATGTAAATGACCAACGCTCTGTCACTGGGTATGTCTTTACACTGTCTGGTGGCGCCATTAGTTGGTCCTTGAAGAAACAATCCTCTGTTGCCCTATCGAGCACCGAGGCTGAGTATATGGCTGTGTCCGCGGCCACCAAAGAACTTGTCTGGCTTCGCACACTTCTTCATGAGTTAGATGCCGACTTGATGAACCTTCCTACCCCCCTCTTCGTCGACAATCAATCTGCAATCGCACTGACGAGCAATGCTATGTTCCACGATCGCACCAAGCACATAGCTATTCGTCATCACTTCGTACATGAGAAGATCGACGAGGGTGAAGTCGTTGTCAAGTATATATCAACTACGGAGCAAGTTGCAGACATTTTTACCAAAGGACTCTCATGAGACAAGCACTGTACATTTTCTCTTGGTATGGGCATTATATTTTAAGTTCTGCTTCGATGAGTGGGTGTGTTGGAGATTGATGCTTTTACCTTAGCATATTTACCTATCATCGCACAGCCTTACATAATCATGCCCGTCACTTGGGTTGAACATTTTCTCCTTCGAACCTCAGACTTCCTTTCATTAGTCTGAGGTAACCATTAATCCATTCGTTACAGTACAGTCCTTTACTAACTATCTGTAGTCTCCCTCTTACAGGTTAGATTGTTGGAGTATAAACTGCCCCCTTGGTAGTACATTCTTTAGGTGCGAAGATTAGTCGCTTACATAAGCAGAAAAGCGGACTACAGTAGAGTAAATTTTCCTCTAGTCTCCTCAGTAGCTTGGTGTTACTGAGGAGTGAGTCATTCTTTCTATTTAGCTTCATATTTACTGACAACCTGTAGAGTAACTATCTGACAGGTAGATATTAATATAGTAGCTTGGTGTTACTGAGGAAGTAACTATCTGACAGGTTATGAGCCCCGAGCTCTAACTGCGCGCGAGAGAAGAACTACAGAAGACTACCAAAAGCAGAACTACGAGATGTCCTTCGAAATGAAACTCGGAGATGAATTTTTGAAGGTGCCGAAGCTCGCGGCAGACGGCACGAACTGGGTCACCTACAAGGATAGACTTATATGGTCAGTCGAGGCACGAGGCCTTGGAGGGCACTTAGACGGCTCGGAGACGGAGCCCGAAGATCCGAAATCACTCGATGGTCGAGGGGAGAGTTGGTCCCCAACAAATTCAGCTGAAAGGAAAGAGGTTGAGGTCTGGAAGGCCGAAATGAAGGCGTGGCGAATGGGCGAGGCTGTCGTCAAGCAGCAGATCGCTGGAACACTACCAGATACCTTGTTCACACAGATCAAACGGCTCAGAACGGCACGCGAAATCTTCAGACATCTTGCGAAGCTCTTCGAGCAGCGATCCCGAGTTGTAGCGGTCGAGATACTCCGCAAAATGCAAAACCTACGTTGTCGAGAGCGCGAGGACGTTCACAAACATTTCGATACCCTACGAGACATGCAAGAACAGTTAGCTTCGATGGACCAGGCACCAACAGATGAAAGCTTTACTGCGATTATTATAAGCTCCCTTCCAAACTCGTACCAGGCGCAAATCGGCGCAGTCATGGCTCTCTCGAAAGTTACAGGAACAGCGATCACTTCAGACGTACTTATGGAGACTGTGCTAGATGCATATGACAGCCGAAATTTGGGCACGCGAAAGTCTACGAACGAAAGTGGCGAGGATGCCGCATATACCACATCTGGAGATTCGAAGCAATGGAGGATACATGGAGATTGTTTTAACTGTGGCAAGTACGGCCACATGGCACGAGACTGCCGAGCCGGTAAAGAAAAGGCTACAAAGGAGAAAGACGAGGTTAGCAACTTGAAAGGAAAAGGGAAAGGGCGCGAGAAGCCAAATGAGAAGGCTGCAGTCGCGAACGAGTCAGATGGCGAGACGAGCGATGCCGAACCCGACGGCGTGTGGTTCGCGCATGCAGAATATTCTAGCGAAGAGGACAACGAGCTATCGGATTGGCTCACAGAGATAGACGAAGAAGAAATACCTGAAGCCGAAAGCGCGGCAATGACTGCCAGCACTACACATGGAGAACTTACCCCATGCCCGAGTTGTGGACACAGAAGCCCAGTGGCGACAAAGAAGGACAGCCCGCTCGAGGGCGAGACAGGGAATGGGTCGAGCGACCACAGAAACGAGTCGAGCGTTCGCGGAAACCTCGAAAACCACTGCAAACGGAGCGCGCGCAGCAAGCGCCTTACCCTCGAAGCCGAGTCTCGAGTTGCAGAAACAAACGTCTATATATCAAGGCATATCCTACCCACAGGACAACGAAAATATACATTTGGGAGTGTAGAAACGAGCGACGACGAAGTAATATCACTATCTGGAGGAGAAGAGGGTCAGGATGAAGTTAGAGGCAAAAACACGAAGCGGAACTCACCTGCACCCCCTATACAACCTGCCGAGCACCCCCGCGAGGTCATCCCTACCAGCCGCCATCGTAAACGAGAAGAAACGGAGCCTAGAAACATTATCAGACGAGGTGAAGATAGTCAGCAAACTTACCAGGGCCATTTCGAGGCCAAACGAAGTCTTCGGAGCAACGAAACCTGTAGAAATCGCATCAGAACTTACCTCGGAGATCCTACAAGCAATCTGGGGGAGCCGCCAGTACGAGAAACCGACTGGGGAGGCAGCGGCAGCATCAGCGAGGCTGCACGTACGAGCGCGAGACGACGCAACAGCCACAGAGCCGCGCGTGGCCAAATCGGGTAATCACGCCACAACACAACGCGCCAACACTTCGAGAACTTGGACTACACAACATTTGCTTGCTTCACACATGGGTACATTCATTTTGCATTTCTATCATTTAATCCTTGCAGTTTATGGGGGAGTGTTGGAGTATAAACTGCCCCCTTGGTAGTACATTCTTTAGGTGCGAAGATTAGTCGCTTACATAAGCAGAAAAGCGGACTACAGTAGAGTAAATTTTCCTCTAGTCTCCTCAGTAGCTTGGTGTTACTGAGGAGTGAGTCATTCTTTCTATTTAGCTTCATATTTACTGACAACCTGTAGAGTAACTATCTGACAGGTAGATATTAATATAGTAGCTTGGTGTTACTGAGGAAGTAACTATCTGACATAGATGACTACAATATAGACTTCCTTTCATTAGTCTGAGTCTCCCTCTTACAGACTGTCCTCACTTCAAAAATATACATCTAAGGTGCGCACGGACCAGGTGTGTCAACACCTACGATAAGAACTACCATATTTGTAAGTAAGAGGACCTTCCATATAGGTACTACTCTGTCTTTCTACTAGGAATGTGTTATCCGGTAATCCGGTATAATAGAACATGATAGAATAGTATGGAACAACTATTCTTAGAATAACAATCACATGTAAGTGATAGTAACCGGTAATTGTTTCAACAGCTTGTTAACCCCTCGCACCCCCTTCGACTTGCCGATTAATTCGCTGGACTTACCTTCATCAACTGGTGCATCAAAGACACTTCGTGGTGCAATGGGAAAAATCCGCTCGTGTCTAGCTTCCGTCGGAGCAGGCATCTTCCACGATGTCAAAGCACGTCTTCCATGGTACCTCAGTGACTGGACGGACGCCTGGAATTACCGTGTGGTCCCTGCAGCAGCACTGATTTTCTTTTCAAAGTACGTTTAATCCTTCAGCTATGTAATATTCGTTCGTCGAGACAGAAAATTAATCTCATCAGTGTACTCCCGGGCATTGCTTTCTCTCTTGACCTCATTGAGACCACAAATCAGTACGGTATTGCAGAGGTCCTCGTTTCGACATTCATGGCTGCGTTTGTTTTTTCCGTGTTTGGAGCGCAACCCCTGACTATCGCTGGTGTTACTGGTGTGCAATCTCTTAGCCTCACCATCATGAATATACCAGCATTATTCACACATATACATAGGTCCCATCACGGTCTTTAACAAGACTATATATAATATCCTCGCCAATCAGCCCGACCCTCCCAATTACTTGCACTTCATTGGATGGGTGTATCTATGGGCTGCCGTTATCCACTGGGTCACGGCCGTCTTGAACTGTGTGTCTGATAATGTATCCCTGGATTCTGCTAACGACCCCGTGAAGGGTGCAACTTTTTGAAATACGTCACTCTGTTCTCTTGTGACACTTTTGGCTTCTACGTCTCTTGGATATACCTGCAGTATGGCGTACAGGTGATCACCAGACAGTTCTCCGGAGGATTTGTCAGCGCTGCAGTCGGAATCATTCTCGCCATTCTCATGGTGTTGACCTCCTTCATATTCCAATCGCTCTCCCAGAGGCCATATTTCCATCGCATCATTCGACAGTTCTTCGCAGACTATGGCATGCCTATCTCGCTAGTGGCGGCATCTGCAATGGCCTATTGGGGCCGCTTCCACTCTGCAGACGTGGTTACCCTACCAGTTGGGGGCGCGTTCCAGGCTGCAAATGGGAGGCCGTGGCTCGTCAAGTTTTGGGAACTTGACGGGAAGTGGGTTGGCATTGCTCTACCGTTCGGAATTATCCTGTGGATACTGTTCTTCTTCGACCATAACGTTTCGGTCAGTGAGGAAGCCCACTTTTTTCCTCAAGAAAATCTGACGCTGACTTTCTGAAGTCGCTGATTGCTCAAGGTTCTCAATTCCCGTTGCGTAAACCACCAGGATTCCATTATGACTTCTTCCTTCTCGGCATCACTACATTCATCGCCGGACTTATCGGCGTCCCCGCGCCTAATGGATTGATCCCCCAGGCACCTATCCACACTACTGCTCTTCTGGTCATGGGTCTTCCAACCCGTGACAACGAAGAAGATTATGTAGCTGGCCGGGGGGGCCCAGTCGTCACACCTCGCACGGAAAAAGGGCAATATGAAGTTTCTGCGTATCCGAATGATATCCCTCATCCGAAACAGATCCCTGTTGCAGTCGTAGAACAACGCCTCTCGAATCTTGTTCAAGGTGCACTGTGTCTTATCCTACTGACCGGTCCGTTACTACACGTTCTGGGTCTTATACCTCGCGGTCAGTCAGTCCTCAAATATTCAGAGTGCACATCTGTTAAATCTTAAAACGGCAGGTGTCATAGCGGGCCTCTTGTAAGTGCACTGTATTTCGAAGCTCGCTAACCAGGATACCACTAACCTCCGCAATAAAGTTGGTTCATGGGGGCGGATGCACTGCAAGGCAACGGGATCACGCGCAAACTACTCTATCTTATCCGCGACAAGTCGCTCACAGCTGCCGATGAGCCATTGCGCAAGGTCCGCACCTCACGCTTGCTACTTTTTGTCGGAATACAGCTCGTTGGCTTTGGTGTGACATTTGCCGTTACACAGACAGCTGGTGGGTGGTACACTACCGTTCCGCGCTGTGCATTCAGTCAGCCTTTTGGGCTGACGTGACTGACGTGCTTACTTGCCAGTGGCAATCGCCTTCCCTGTTGTCATTCTCCTTCTAGTTCCTGTCAGAACGTTACTCGTCCCTCGACTCCCTTTCACTCCAGCAGAATTGTCCATTCTTGATGGTCCCACGGCTTCACTTCATGTGAGTGTCATGCATTCAAGTATATCCACGACGTCCTTCTGATAAACCATATAGACAATGGAGTCCGTCGGAGGTTCCCTTTAGAGGTTCCTTGTAGTGGGAGTGACAAGGAAAGGACTTCCCTGCTCACCTGCTAGAGCTCCTCAATGTCTGAGGATTCATAGATCGCCCTCTCGTTCCCGTTTCTCTATCTTAGAAGTCAAATGGTATGCTCATGTCATTCGGAAAGTCGTTATACAGCAATGTTTGGTACTTACAGGAGGGAACTGTGCCTCCATAAAGATGAGCGCATGAGCGCTTTTACTTCGTCGACCGGTGTCAAACTGGATGCAAATCTCATTACGTGTGAGTTTGTTGTCTGCTGACCTGCCGAAACAGATGTGGTTCAGACCGGATGCTGGAACGAGCACTTGAACATTGAATTGTCCGTGGTGTCAGAAGGGGAGGCGATGCGGGAAATATAAAGACAACCAGCTGGACGATAATTACTTCAGCCCAAAAAGCGAGACCGGTGTCATTATAAAGGAGCCTTCTCCAACGGCTACCGACCCCTCCCCACTTCTTGAACACGAAAATACCCATGGTCGGATATACACGAATTTATTACCTAGGATACATTCTCAAGAAACGTTCGTGTATTTATGAGGCGGACCATATCCAAACAAAGTATGCCCACGTTAACGATGATGATACTGAAACTACGACATGCCACATGTTCCAGTTCCAAGCCCCTAACACTGCCAATGGATAATGTTCACTTGCTCTGGCTCTTACGCATCGCGATACCAGAGGCTGTCGAAGCGGGTTTCGCATGGACGTCACCCTCTGAACTAGACCCACCCCTCGACTCCCGAGAAGACGTACGCTCGACCGCGTCCTGTTTACCAAAGGAAGCAGCATCCAAAACCTTGATCATACCGCTGAAAAAGACAGGAGGGTCATGAATCGATCGTGAGTCGAAAGCTCCGGGTCAGATACGGACCGTTGTGTGGCGTCAACGTAATGTTCCATGTCAAGTCGTTTGTCGGTTTTGATGGAGACACCACTATCAGACAGAGATATTCCCCGATTTTTGAGTCTGCCGCGTGGACATAGACAAAGATAAAAGAGTCAGCGTCCCTCTACGTACGACGAAGTGTCAAACTCACGATTCCTTGGTGGCTGCAACGGTGGACGTAAGTTTCCTTGCAGAATATATGACAGCTAAGATCGTTCCAACGAAAACAATGGTAGTCTTGTGTTATTGTAATCCGTAAAGGAGACGATTACTTCTGACGATTTACACTCCACTCACGACAGATAATGAAAACACGTCAACCCTTGTCATCAAGTCAACAGCACGTTCCTGGCAGAGAACGACGTCAAGGTATTCACCATGTAGCCATGACGTCCGTCAAATGAAGGATCTTCGCAGGATAAATACGGTAGTATGGGCGCTCGCGCAAGGCACTCGTGAATCAGAAATTGCAAAACCAGGAACAACTGGGTGATGAGCGTGAAAGCTGCAAACCGTGGGAGGAACTTATAGACCGCCACAAGCGCCGGCAGTGATGTCATCACGTATGGAGCACACTTCGTATGTGTTGGAGCTTCCGCTCATTCTCTACACGGGCTAAGTTACATTAGACTGCAATACCATTCAATTCAGTATCGCTATCGAGGATATTCCCGGAGGGCCTTTGGGGTGGAAAAAAACTCTCGGGAGAAAACCAATACGCCACGGTAGTCAACGTGAAGCGTGGGCGGTGATCGATGATCAATCATCTTTTGGTTACCGTCTTCGCCTGCCGTAGAACTTTTCACGTGCCTTGACGCTCCTACGCGCTTCCTCTTCTGCCAACTTTGCCTCTAGTCCAGTCCACATATTTCGGGCATACTTTTCTGCATGCTACAAGCGTTTCGTTCGTGAGATGAGCAAACGTATGAGAACACTGCATGATGAAATAATGACATCCCACCACTGCGACCGAAGAATGCCGCCAAGTAGAGGTTGGGATAAACTTACCTTCAGCAATACTCCGATTTGTGTCATGTCGGATGTGCCCGCACCCGCCATCTTCATGCCGTGTAAGGTGGGTTTGCCTCCTGGAAATGCAAACATGACGTGTAATCTTAACGGAACGGCAGTCTCCTCCTGGGACGTTGCATCAAGGAAATGTATGGTGGGAAGCTGTGAAAAATCATAATATGGATCTAGTGAGTCGTGGATTGACCAGCAGGGTGGAGGAGATGGGGTGGGGAAGTCGAGTTAAACGGAACGCATAACCTGGTGGAATAGACAGACACTACACAAGAAAGGAGGCATACCATGTTAAGCGTGACACAGACAGGCCAGGCATCCCTCGACTCAAGCACCTTCCCTTCATCCCAATAGTCAGCTAGTTCGAAATCTACCGCGCTGCTAGGATTTCGGGTTTCCAGCATGCTTGATGAGCCATTTTTACCCTGGTCGACGTCCATGACATCGTCGGACACCTCGTTCAGAGTAACACTTTGTCTCCCTGGAGCGCGATATTCTACGCTTCTCGTACTCGGAACTCGCGTGTCCACGAGTGCAGCGCGGCATGCTATCATGAGACAGTCGACGACGTTGCCGGCATCAGCGAATACGATGGTGTCGAGCCTCAGAGCCCAAGCTTTTTTTCCTGGAACGATCACCAGGTTTTTGGGGAACAGCGAAGGATGGGAGAGTACGCTTTCCAACAGAGAGGTAAGGTCCGACTGAAGATCATCCAGTGCAGGCGACGTCAGGTGAGGATAAGCCGCCGGGGAACTGCAGTATCAGGGACGGAGAGTGACGGTTCTGAAATGCCCGACAAGAGAGAAAAAAAGAATTGTGATGCATACCAGGATACGCTGCATACGACCTTGCCCCCCTCTTCGTCTTCGCCGACTCCGTCTACCTCGAGCTTCACTGCGGCGACGACCTCCGTACCGCCTCCAGCGCCCTGAGCTTCGTGTCCTCTGCCTGCACGAGGCTGCCCAATGGAGACTCTCGCGCTCCCGTTTGCTAACGGCGCAACGCCAGTCTCGACAACGATGGGCCTGAAATCCACTGGCGTGCGTCCGTCTGCGCGTAACGGTGGGTCGGAGAGAAGAGAAGACCTGATGTATGATATTTCAACTTTCGAAAGACTGGTCATTGTGCGAGATTCATATGCGACAAAGTCTTGCAATTAGATACCGGGCTTCTCGTCTTTGTTCCAACACAGGCGCCGAGCGACTCGCAGTAGTAAACTAAAGTAAATACTGCAACAAAGACCTGGGATATCAACATCCATGTGACATCCATTGCACGAGCCATAACTTTACTTTATTCATGTTCACAGGAATATTGGATGACTGACGACGAGGTGGCAGCAGTCAAAGCGACATGAATGTATGGGAGGACTGATCGAATAACTGGAGGAACCTTTTTTTGAGCGTCCATAGTAAAGGTACGGTAGGAGAGCTCGTTAGACTAGGACATAACACCGGATGGTAGGATGTACGTCGACAATCTGACACTTTGCGAGTGTTATCTATCTGGGACTGGTGAGAACTATCTCATAGACGATTAATGAACTATCCCCCTCTTCGAAGTGTGAACCTACCGGGGCTCCATCAGCTTGTGAGGACACGGTCTCGTGGGTAATAGTGATGAGCATAGGTTGGGGAGACTTGATGGACGAGCAAGAAACATCATCATTTGCACCAAAAAGGAGTTTAACTGGCCCACTTTTTGATCCCAATAGTTGGGTCTAGCAGTCTCTGAACCTTTTGGACTGAGCCCAAACTCGAGAGGTACCTCACAGTTCCATAGCCGATTGAGGAGGGTACGACTATTCAGCCTATATGTGGGGAGCTCAGAGACGGCTAGAACTGCAACACGGAACGTACGCGGCAAGAAGCGAATTCGTGTATACTGACAACAGATCGTTAATGCCACGTCGCGCTAACAAGGATATTCACTCACGTCCTGATTCGACAACGTACAGACCCAGCCACACATCTAGGACCCCAATACGTTAGGGCACTGAAACCAAATTTTCGAATATTAACATACAATTGTCGTCCATTGTCCAGAACTGCGATTGTCATAAGCTTGAGTTAGAACGTTCCGTGACATGAGAACATCAAGGAACACACGCAAATGGCTTCCGCCAGTTCTGTCGTACTGAACAGAATTTTAGCTTAATTTTACATACGAACACGACGTGATCAATGCACCTGTTTATCAGGCCAGTTGCTTTAAACAGATATGGTTGTGATTAATACGACGATTGCAGGACATATAGACCACTCACCAAGGGTGTATACGATTATGAGGTCGATGATCCTTGATGTCCTAATATTCGCTTATCATTGCAACCAAGGAACACCATGTGATATCGAGTAGCTTACCGGTTGAACCCGGTTTTTCGCAGCCTGAGGTGGTGACTCAGCGCCGTCGCAATCAAAGTATCGCAGGCAATGGAGAGGACCAAGAAACCAGTTATGCTCCAACCCCAGTTACGGACGAGGGGCGCAGCATCCCTTACGATGTATGCAGCGATACTAAACACCAAATGAAGTGCGCATTTTGAAATGACAAGGACGCCGCCAATGATCAACAGAAGTGGTTGCTCTGAAAGCCTGTACACTCGTAGAACGAAATAGCCCTGTATGGAAATAAGGTCCGTCGTAGAAAGCATACTTGGAGTAATACATCACCTGAACAGCGACTGCAATTGGAGAACAGAGAATTATCGCGATGACAGTGGGTGTAGGAAAAACAGTAAGCTGTTGTGGATGGGCGTAATCCTTAATAACCCATTGCCCACATCCCCGCAATTACGAACGCCAGGTGTATTGTTTGAATCGATCTGCAAAACCGGAGTCAGAGCTCAAGAAGGTGTCGTAAGGTGGGCTGCACACATCTCGAATGCAACCTTAGAATGCATCAGTAAGGGGACTCGGACATAAAGAAATGATCAAATGTACCAGACTCTTGATTTTCCAGTCATCGGCAGGGAATCTTTGATAATACAGGTATACCTGAACGATAGCAGACCCATACAGGACTCCTGAGAGTACTGTCCCGATGATAATGGGACCAAGAATGGGATTCACACTGAGAATCGGCACTTGCTCCATGGGAGGGGGTTCCGAAAACCCAGTCCACGACTCCATCCTTACTTATGGTAGCAGCGGTTAGCCGCCACCGGTATTATCAGGAAATAAGTCTGATGCATGTGCTGCATTTTGAAGACACCGAAACCTCATTGGGTCCATCAAGTACTAGATCCGATCAGCCGGGGCCGTTTCATCAGTCACCGCATCTGAGACCAGCTAGAGAATGGTGACGAGGCTGTGGCAAAGCATACTTCATTAATCGTGAGTCCAGAAAAGAGTGTAATTGCCAAGCCAGTAAACCCGGGGTAGTAAGGATGTGCTGACTACTGACCATCTCTTCTGCTCCAAAAAGGCAAGAAAGTCCAGAGTGGCGACTGCTCGTATGTGTCGTAGCTGCATTGACGTGAAAACCAAAGCCGGATGCATGGCGGCACTAAGTACACCTGAGCTGACACCAGTACTTCCGTCGGGCCACTGGGGAAAAGAACTCAAGGTCACATTCAACTACCGACAGCGGGATTCAAATTCAGCCACAAGAATTTGATTAGATAGAAATCTCACATACACAGCACACAAGTACACAAGTGTCTGTATTCAAACTCCGTTTCGGCACACTCGGCATTAGCATGTCATCTCCGTTATCTCCAATAGTTGAATTTCGGAAGACCTTAACTAACTCGTACGCCTTGCTGTGGTGTAAAATATAGGACGTCTGAGCTGAAATTAAGAAGTGTCCGAAGTGGTGATCCAAGTGTAGCTTCCCATGACTCCGCGGCCATCACAGGACGGGGCCATCGATAAGTACCGCATAAGTACGTATGGAGGTACCCCAGGGCCTGACTGATCCGTCATTGTCGTGATGGTGGTGTCCTTCTTGATTATCTTGGAGAAAAAAAGCTTTGAATGCACCGTTATAAGAAAGGAATCAAGGCACGTCTAAATTAAATAATGTCCAGAACGCTTTTAGTAGTAAGCGTAGTAACAGAAATCAGTACTCAAGTGTCCGCCATGGAATCCCAGCATCATACACTGCCTGTCGGTCGTGGTATAGCGGTGGCATGCCATGACCGTCAGTCGCAACGTACAGACGTCGCAGTCGGATGGTACCAGACCTAGGCATAACGTCCTCCAATTTATACAACACATTCCTGTAATGAGCACTTCACCGACTATGATCAGGCTTTTACTATCTCCAAATCCTCGGCCCGTGCCCTCTGGACAGCAGCAAGTACTAACGCATGAACGTCTTTCCCAGCAGCCACAATTCCATAGTTTACCCCCAAAGTCCTACCGAGACCAAAGTCGAGAGGCTGTCCAAGAGAATTCGTAATAAGCCCACCAGCTTCTCTAACGAGCAGCGACCCCGATGCGTGGTCCTGATAGACATGTTAACCGAGCCGTCGTAGAGGGATTCGACAAGGGGAGGGTATAACTAACCCAGATCTTTTCCCGGTACCCTGCTTTGGTCGGCATTCGTAGGTACACACCTCCGTCCCCTCGCGCCAAACAACCATACTTGGCCTGACTGTCCATCTGTGTAGGCGGTCGAGTGATACCTAGGAGTTCCGACACTCGCCGGTTGAAAGACAGATCAGCATGTGCAGCTTCCACGGACTCTAACAGGTTAAGCATCCCCGGAGCCACGGGAGGTATGACGATTGGAGTAGGATCCACCCCACTTATGGTCATCTGTAAAAAAAAAAAAAGGGGGGGGTGGCATTAAAACGCGGGACGTGAACAGTGAAGAAAGCTAACCTGTTCAGCTCCCTGGCCCTTGACAGCTGCAAAGATGCAGCCTCTCCGGCCTTCGGGCTCCGCACTCTTCACAGGAAGGTTTGGACACCCGATAACACCGAGTTTAACGTCGCCATCCACTATCAACGCAAGGCATACTGCATATTGTCCGCCACGCAAAAAACCCTTGGTCCCATCAATAGGATCGAGGGTCCATCTACCTGAGAGAGGGAGAAAGAGGTGAAGTGGAAGGAGGGCACAACGTTTGCACCTTGTTTACCCACGTCCGATACGACCGCCTTGGTCATTGCCACGGTCAATGGCATCGAGAAGCTCCTCCAGCGTGCGTTCTTGGCCGGGACCGATGCCCCACTCAGCGGTGTCGCCGGTGGCCAGCTCAGCAGTGAGAGCTTCGTTAGAGAGCTCGACTATCCTGTTCCTGAGTTTGTCCGCTTCTTCCCGACGTAAATCGTTCGCATCTTCTTCTCCGACGATGGGATCAGCAGGAAAAGCGCGACCAAGTATAGTGTTCACGACTGCCTGAGCGGAGTAGTCGGCGACTGTGATGTCACGTAGTTATTGTGGATACTACACAATCGCATGGCCAGCGCAGCTGCCTACGAACCTGTCACAGGGGACTTATCGTCTTTTGTAAGAGTCTCCTGCTTGACGAGTTTGTTGAAAACCGTAGAAGTAAGTGCGCATGCGCGGCGGACGGCGGCGAGGGCAACTTGCTTTTCAATAGCGTATTGAAGAGGCATGTCCGTAGTTATGATCAGGATCCGATCACAGTCGCCACCTGAATCAAGATATGCTATCATGTAAATACTTGGCATCGTCCGACGTCGACCGATACCTCATTTCCGGCGAAGGCTTGACGGAATGACACCTTGTATGTATTCGTCATTCCCACAACGTCGGTGACGATAGGAAGAGGCAGGAATCTGAGAACGCATGAGGTCGAGCTGGCTCTCGCTCAAAGCTCTGATGCGATACACCCCAACTACGGTACGGATAGTCCAAATTTGTGATATCAATTCATGGTATGCCCGAGTCGTACCAAGTAGAATTGTGAAACCCAGGGGGTAAAGAAGGGTAAGAGAATAGGCGGGGGAAGAAGGGCAATAGAACGGAACATGCGGGTAATAGTGTAAAGCGAGGTATTCGAATTGTCCAAAGCTAGTGGAAGAAATGGGGGCGGTATCGACTAGCCAATTCAAAGTCACTGAGGGTGTGGCCGAGATAAGAAAACCAAGTGTCCAGCATAGGCTTATTCCCTCACCACGCCGCGACCCTGTCGGCGACTTACATCATAGTCCTCAACAAGCCTCCCACGAACATCGCCGCACCAACGAGCCCACCAGCCCCATCCACAGTCAATGCGTTCGCCAACCTGGACTTTGCAGCGCCGGTCTTGCTTGTAGAAGACCCGCTGGATGTACCTTGGCCACCAGTTGCCGAAGGCGCCGAACCCGTCAGAGTCGTTGTGCCACTGATATCTGTACAGAGAATAGAACGTCAATTTGACGTAGGAACAAGACGGTCCAGCTACCCACACTGCTCGAAGTCAGGCAAAATCGGGCTTGGTTGCACGTATGGCTGGGTCGTGTTGAGACACACGCCTATAGGGACAATATGATTGAATGCGGCCTTAAGCTGGGGATAGAAGCTGATCGCTTCAGACATGGTGTAATTGTTGAGCTCATGTGTAAGCATGATCGTGCCGGACTGGGTTACGTGTACAAGATAAGAAACCAAAGGTAAGCGAAAAGCAGGGAATACGAACGGTGGCAAAAGTTCCATTTTGCATTCTTTGAATGAGAGCCTGGTAGTTGGCGTTGACGGTCGCCTCAGTGACGTTACCGATGCCAACCTTCCAGTCGTTCGAATCATACTGCCAAATGATCGTGCGAAGGCCGAGAGCGTTGGCAATCCAACGAATGCGGTCGTCTACATCACCGAAGGGGGGCTGCAGAACAAGAAAGCGGGCATTTAGCTTGAGTTAACATGAGGAGAAAACAAGGTAAACGCACCCTCCAACAGGTGGGAGTGACCCCAACGACCAACTGGATAGCTTGCATCTAGTACGGAACGTTCAGCACCACCACTTCCACAGTGAGCTCCCCATACGTACGGCTGTGAAAATTTTCGATTAGTACAAACGATCAAACACACCACGCTTACAAAATGGAAGTACACGTACCGTAATATAACTCGGCAAAGGCTTCTTCATTCGTGAGCGAGGTCACTAACACCGAAGCATCGTCAGCTCAGCGACACAAGGAAACACGGTAAACGAACTGTATTTGTGAGACCATGTGTCTGAAAAACCGTGAGCATACGCTCGGAATAATGCAGCTAGGGTACTCACGAACGCAAATGTCGTGGCCGTCTGCAAGCCCGCGCTGTGCCTCCAGAGGCCAGTCCATGACATTACTTCCGATGTAGAACATGGCTAAAGAGAGTCCAATTGAGCGATACACGGGGGAATGACATACAGAAGACCAAATACGCACTAGCTTTCTGGTTTTGTTGAGACAGGTAGTCATAAAACGCGTTGTGCGAGCAGTTTGGACCATCGTCAAACCCGTAACCAAGTGTACCGGGCTGTGTAAACAGTTACTTCTTTTAATATTCGTTGACGCGGTAGGAATAACATAGCCACTCGCCTCTGGTACACCCGCTACGTCAGGCTGCAACCCGGAATATTTGGGAGTAGTACATTGGTGGTAAGTCCACCAGCAATCCGGGTCCGACGAGCTGTAGTTGAAGCCTGTGAAATTTCCAGTCTCAGACTGAGGCTGTGTACCCTTCGGGGCGATATTGGGTATTCCCGACGAGATATTGTTGTATTTGGCTTGCCCAGCTGTATCGTTGGAGAGGATGGTGGCTACTGTCCAAACGGGCGGGTAGTTGTAGCGGGCGGCCCCCACGGGTGCATAATAGTAAGCTGTGCACTCCTCATTTGGATCTGTACAGGTAGGTTAGTGGAGCGCTGAGACACGGGATGTCATGCCGACAACGGCATAGCAATAGCAGGAGCACGAGTGCAGAAGACAAGGACAGCACCACATATTAGTCACAGAATCAGTAACGACGGAGGGTAACATGTAGGGCCAAAAACGTGCTGCGACATGAGTACCCTGCACGCTGAGTGCGGGTTCTGCGTGCGCCGTACCCGTATATGCGAGTGGAAGGGGATGGCGCCAAAGGCGAGCCTGCAAAAAGAAGAGGGGATGGTTACTTGCCCGATATTTGAGCCTCTCCCTGCTCTGTTGTGCGATCCTGGGCGTGGACGGTGTTGGCAAACAAGGACGCAGCGAGCAGGACAGCTGGGAGTGTTGATACGGAAAAGAGCGACGATAAATGCATGTGTGCGGATGACCCGGCGAGGGGGAGCGAGACGGGAGAAGGGCACTTTATAGACTGGAGGGAGTGAAGGAGAGACGAAAATTCAGAGGGCGTTAAAAAGGGCGGACAGAACCAACAAAGCCGCAAATAGCAACAAGTGGCATTTATTTATAGACCCACAACTTACAAGTCACTCTGCTATTTATAGAACAACGGTGATCTCAGCTCGTGTTTTCTTCTTATTTTTGTGTGCCCCTCCCTTTTGTCTATTCTCCACTCAGGAGACCTGAGAGTGCTTGCATATATGCATCATGCGGGGTGTGCTGGCTTGGCAGAGCACGCCAAGAACCAACTCAAATACCCAAAGAACCTGACGAGGGTCGGTAATAATAGAGCAAAGGTACTAAGCGACGTTCGGGTTTAATATGAACCACTCGTCAGCAGGAGGCTAGCCTTGGGCATCGTCCAACGTAACAGAAATGACGGCCGATACGTTCCAAATCTGTCTCTGGAGAAAAGACATCATGTATCGAATACCAAACACTTGTAATTACAACTTCCATCTCACGCTGCTCGAATGTCCACTACGAACGCCCTGTTGAGGAATTCCGACTTAGAACTTGGCCCACAGCAAGGCTTACTCCTTGCGTTTTACTAAGATGATCCTCTGTCTCGCTAAGAACTCGGTCAACGGCCTCGTCTGCGATGCGAGATGGCTGAATTAAAGCATCCGCCTCCTACGGTTTCTGACTTATTTCTGTACGTGCTATTATGGTTCGTCGCTGCCAACGCGTGTCCGTTACGGTCTTGCTAGTTTTGCGGATGGGCCGGCCCCCGATATTCTGACAGCCACGATACCACGGATATTTACCTGACCCTGTCATGAACTGAGCAACGACTCAGCAGCCCGTCGTTCTCAGTTCTCCTCTCCAACTTTATTCGCAGAGTCTCCTTGTCACGTCTACACTGAGAGAATTGGGGAGAGTTTCTTATCGTCGCAATTTCATATCAATGCACCCGCGTGGTGGAAGGCAAGTTTCCCTATCCCGCCCTAGGTGAGCACCTCTAGAATCTCCTCTACGCTTCCCTCTTTAGTGAACAGGGACCGTTCATCGATCGATGAGTTTGATATATTTGATAATACGGAGAACGTGGGGTCAAGACGACTCCTCCGTGAACATGTCATGGTCTGGTCAGAGACATCCTCGATGTCCAACGCCAATTCTCTCTGTGACTAGTACTCAGAACGTGACGCGATTTCTACAGGCGCGCACCGCCGTATTTACCTCAAGCCATGACGTCGTTCATATGTTAGACGCTCCCGGTGCCGTGCGGGGAAACTTGGGCTTGGCCCGATGCCAAGCACAACTCAAAAATGTTGATCTCGCGTGGTTCGGGCCTCAGGTACTTTTGCGTCCGTTGGCTTTGGGGAGTACCACGCCGTGTTGCTGGGAATTTTCTTGCCGACGGTATCCTTTGTGGCGACGCATAACCACCATTTACGGTTTGGTCAACCCTTTCTCGTTGCTCATTACTCTCTTCCTGTGCGGATGGACGAACGCCTCTGGTTATTTGCCCCCAGCTTCTCAACCGATTGGCAGACTATCGCCTGATCCTTTCCGTACAACATTTCAAAAAGGCACGAACCAGGGCGCACGATTGTCGCACACACATCTCAAGTACTACCCGATATCTTCGCAGCATACTCTTGAACATGGTAACATTCTTGACAGCAAAACCGATCTAGTTTCAATACGGATTATCACATAGCTGCGATGTTCAGAACTCTATTCCTATGCTTCACAAGGAAAGGTTGATAGGGCTGCAGCCCATGTTAACGAGACCGTTCTGCAGTGGCAGGATCGACCATTAGCTATGCACGGAAATTGGCCGGGAAACAGTTGGGCTTACGAAGGAGTCGCCCGTGCAGCAAGCCGTCTGCGACGTACAACTGGCACCTGAGCCCACACCGAGCCCGGTGATAGGATCGCAATTTAGGCCTACTTGTCCAGTCGCGCTACCGACGAAGCCCAGGAGCGCGAGGAGGCTGGTCACCGAGGGCGAGCTAGCCTGTGGAGAGTCATGTCAGTATGGCCTTACGGGATCGCTTTTGCTTGCAGTCGACTCACATCTTGCACACTGTCGCAACAATAAATGTTGCCACCGTTACACTGGCCGTCCCCAACCTCCCCAGGAGTGGCTAGAGCTAGGGCAGCAAAGCAAGCGGTGATGGCTATTGCGACACGAGGGAACATTTTGCAAAGTATTGTGATTTGTGAGTAGAGGGGGAAACTTCGTCTTTTCTGTAGGTTCTAGTCGACAGTCGACGGTTTTTATACCTTCAGGCAGCGCCTAGTTCTTTGATTTATCCAGCATCCGTTTGGCATCCATCTTGGCCCTGTCTTTGCCATGGCCTCAAATGGATACATCTTTTCTAGCACTCGATGGGATGAATGAGATCGCGCGGCGGCATGTTCCCGATCCCGCGACAGCATCGGTGGCCCAGAGCTCTGATCATCCTCCAAGACCAGTGAGTCATTCCTACGTAAGATTCAATTCGTATGACCGACGCGGAAAGACCTTACGGGTTGATGCCTTTCCAATCGTTGCAGGACATGAAGTTCAATTATGTCTCCGCGACGACAACCTCGGAGAGACAACGCTCGAAGCACTCTCTCCTTGCGCTATCCACCCGCCGCCAGCATATGATGTGTTCGAACACTATACCTTGAATAGTGAGTATACTATTTCCGCTTTGCCGTATTTGTGCTGTACGGCTAGACGGGGAGCTGCAAAAGAAGTACCTATTTATTGAGACTGACAGTTATTAGTCTCCTGTTTGGCAGACCTACTGTAGAGCGACGAGCTGAAAGGGAAACAACTACTCCCTGACCGACACAATCCGACTCAAATGGGAAATACCCTGGAACGCCATTCCGGCGTATGGTACTTGCAAGTGGTTGACGACCCTTCTACATGGAAGATAATAATGTCGTAGCGCGACGACGAGACGTAGTGCCAAGCACAGGGTGTCCGATCCATACGCATTCCTCGTTCGCCGGGGGGAAAAAAAACTCCATAGAAGGTTGGTCGGTAAGTAACTAATTCCGTTCGATGGTGATGCTTCTTTGATATCGTCGTTCGCGCCAACCCAACATTTGGCCACGAATTCAACTCTTTTAGTCGCACCAGTCGACCTACCGCCACTCGGATCAATGTACTCGGCGGTGAAACGACAGCTTTGATAAGTCTAGACCGAGCGGCATCGCAAGAGCACGCGCATTCGGGCGAGGAATTTCTATCTCGAAGAGACCACCTTTATTTCTATTTTATTTTTGGTCTGGCTGTGATGTAACAGAAAAATCCTGCACCGGTATAGATATATTGTCATCACCCGACTACCCCAGATCATCGACTCGCGGGTTTATATGATCGCTTTTGAGCTTGCCCCACGTACTTGTGTGAAGAGCCATCGGTGTTAACCTCACACGAGTGTCAACGAGGATGACGAAGTGGTATGTCATGAGGCATCTTCCCTGCACGCTCTAACTTTGGTATACACAAATCTCCGGCAGAATACAAGCGTGTACACTCCGATCTTGGTATAAATAACTAAAACATCGCGAGCGTCCATAATGCAATTGGATACGAAACGGATCAGGAGCTCCCGAAGAACCCAAGGGACAACTTCCCTTCCATCACACCCTCCCCATATGACATATTTCTGCCGGGAACCTTACAAATTCGTTCCTTCATCCCGACTCCAGCTTCTTCCAGCCGGCCCAGAACCGCGCTCCACACGCTCGGCACCTCTGTCGGACCTCTAACACCTGATTCAAGCCCGAGGCCCGTTGCCGTACTTCTTCCGTCCAGGATGGCAAGCGAGGCGAACGCAACTGGGAGCCCAACACACGTCGCCATCGCGGATGCTCTCGGCGAGCCAAAGGTGATCAACGTCGACGTATGCACCTCGGCCGACTCCTCCACATGAGCCCCATCCAATGCGTGATCGGGGACAACGACGATTTCGTGCGAAAGAACGACCATATCCCGTTCGCTAGGGAGGTAGCGCAATTTGTGTGCGAGCACCTGGGCGAAGAGGTCGATCGGAGCGATAGCTGGTGATGGCGACACGGAGAGAGGGGAATTGTCCACCCGAGGTAGGGTTGGGCGCGGCGGCATGATGCCCAACCACATTAGCGAGCCGATCACCTTCTCGACGTTCTCTTCCTCACACCTTCCTTGCAAGAGGTCGAATAGGGCGGCTCGGACAGAGTCATGGTCCCCGGGAACACTTGTCCCTAGTCTGTGTTGGAGAGCGAAACGGGTGAGATCGGTCCATCCAGTGAAAGGAATCTGTGAGGGTGACGGGGGAGAAGAGAGCGAGAGGAGACCAATCGTTTTGAATGCGTCCATGAGATCCGAGAACCCAGGATACCTACGGAAGGTGCGAACGCGTGAGCGATGCGTCGTCAGCAACGGTGCGAGAGAAGCAGCTTCATATTGACGCCGTTCAAAAGCTGACCCACCTCAGTGTTCCTCTCAACACAGTCCTCAATTTACCCGAATCGCCCAGGCCATAGGTCTCCACATACGGAAAACTATCTCTGTTCGCAATCCCTTCGAACTTGAGAGCGGCGCCTTCCGGGACAGGCACGTCAGGAAAATATTTACGCAGAATGTCTTCAGAAGGGATCTCGACCTCCTATCAACGAGGAATAAAGATAAAAATAACCACGTCAGCGCGACCGCTTACAGAGAAAGACAAACTGAACGAAGAAAGTGACGATGGTACGACTTACCTTTCCACCGAGCTTGAATCGTGCTCCGTTCAACGCAGCACTGAGCACACCTCTGGGACTCCAGCTGAACTTGTAGCCTAACGGAACATCGTCCCCTTGTGTCGACGACACCACGTCCGGGGCTGGCAGGCCACCGCAGAAGCTTGTGAGGGACAACACGCGCTTACGCTCGCTGCGGAGGCGAGAGAGAAGGGAATGCGCAGAGCAGTGGTCAATACCTGGATCGAGCCCTATCTCGTTAAGGAGGAGCACGCCAGATGATTCAGCTCTGGTAGATTAGAGTCATCATCCACTTATCGGAGACAAGAAACCCCAAGACCTACCGTTCGTGGAGGGCACGCATAGCAGGGGATATGTAAGACGCTGTTACCATATCCTTTCCGAGCCGAATGCACAATTCCGCAACGGAAGGGTGGAGTGGAACCGGGAGTAAACTAAATTCAGAATCAGCTTCCTCGTACGCATGCTCGAACAGGTTGGGGAATAGCACACCTTACAACAATGTCAGCCTGTGCAATGAGCCGTGCCATTTCCTCGCTGTCATTTACGTCCAGAAACCGTGCGTGAGCGTTAGGCAAGTGTCGAGTGAGGCCTTTAGCTTCGTCAATCGAATTACTCGCTGCAATTGGAAGGATTCGAGGGTGAATAGATTGAAATTGGTATATGCGATATATGGTACATATATCATACATGTACATGCATGCAAAGGTCAAAGTGGATGAGATAAACAAGTCCATGCGAGGCATAGCAGAAGGGAACTACTGACCAACAACCAACTCGACGTCCTCCCGCTTACAGATCTCCTGGACGGCAGGACCGGCTACCATCCCGCTCCCGAGCATCAACACATTCTTCTTCCCGTGCACCGTGTTCTCAACAGGTGCCGGCCCTGTCGATGAGGCCATAGCAAGTGCTGTGGACGACGCAGCGGCTGAACGCCACTTCTCTACAGGCTCTCTCAACCACTTGTGTTTCCCTACTAGTTGGCCCCCTTTTGCTACAGTAGCACGCTCCAATGCCTCTTCGTACTGACACTGTTTCTCCTCGCTTGCACTCCCACGGACGCTGCGATACTCACGCACGAGCGCCCTCAGATACGGTATCAGTACGCCACTGAAGTGGTTTGACGCGTCCAGAGGTAGACTGGTTGGAAGAATGTCAACTGACATGATATGCACAGCTGGCAGATGGGACGGCAGAAAGGCCGGGCGATGCTTAAACACCGGTTCGGAGAGGGTTGACGCTCGGGGCATGAACTCGAGGCCACCCTGAAGGATAGTACAAGCGGCATTTAGTACACGTCGCAGATGCTCGGCAGACGTTGGAAAACGGAAACGCTTACTTCAATATCACAACTTATATCTCCAATCGTTCCAAACCTCGCAGGGCCGACCTCAGCAGCACGATTCAACGCGACCGTGAGGTCCTCGTTGGTCATCAAGCGGGGAAAGCCCGGTAGCCAACCAACACCGTTCAAGAAAAGGGTGAGGTACGGAGCGACCTGAGTAGAGAACATTGTAACTGCGTTGCAAAAGCCTGACGCACATTTACCTTGGTAGCAAAGTCGGACTTGTAAAGGGATGGATTCTGGTAGTAATGAGATCGGTTGTATTGACCTCCGTCCATACGAGAGAGGTAATCCTCGGGTGACGCATGTACCAGGTACACCTGTGAGATATAAACTTGGTTTTCCCCGGAACAGTGACGGTCATGGTACCTTGCGCAAATCCGTCTCTGTCGAGGTCAGTTAGTTTATGACAGGGCTCGTCGAATACCGTGAACTTACCAGGATTACCAACGAGCGAAGGGAGGTCCTTCACGCCAACTTTGACGATGGGAAGTTCCTCGAGAATGGACAAGACGCCTTGCGAAACCTGACCATTTCTGTCACAACTCGTTAATCTATCGATAACAAAGTTGAAACGCATGACAATTTACCCCGTAAGCCCTATAACGAACGCCCCTAATGGTTTCGGTGTGCCATCTTCAGAGATCCGCTGCCCTATGGCGCGCAACGTTGCGCGGAGTGACGGTATCGAGGGATGAGTATGTGGTCGTGGCGCGTGCTAGGTTGGAGTGTTGTAAATCGGGCCAGGGACATTGCTGCTTGTAACTTACCAAGAAGGGCGAGGCCACGCCGATTTCAAGGTGTGCATGAGCAAGTGCAGAAAGTGACTCTAAAGCGCCGGCGACTGGGAATTTGGTGTGTGGTAAGTGTGAACATGATGGATAGTGACGGATGATTCTCACCACCAGCGAACCATCCAAAGCCAACGGTTCTTTTGCCGTCAGAACCCGAAAGAAGTTCGTAGTCTATCAATCTCGGGAGTGTGGAGGGCTGTGAGTTATTTTCGCCAAGGAACCGGGACAGTAAAGGCATATTGTAGGGTTGGCCTTTGATTGTGTGGGAGAACATAAGGTAAGTGCGATGAACGAGCGACTCCGAAGGCTGCGGTGCGGGCACCGGTGCTGTGATGAGCTCATTCAAGGGGGTTTCCTTGATCCCGATGATTACATGTGCTGGTTCGAGGGTGGGGTGTAGCTTGGCGCCCGCCTATCATTAAAAGAAGTGGCTTCGTCAGTCGAAAGGCTCGCCAAAATGGAAATCAATATTGATTGCAACAGATTTGGGTATCATTAGAGGGATATAGAGGGAGTGCCAACCTTAAGGAAATGGTCCACAGGGAAGACTCTCCTGTCGCAGGGTTGCACGAGGACGTCTACGCCATCTTGCTGAACGAGCTCTTGAACGGCGTCGGGTGTGAGTGGGCATCTGCGCTCCCAGATTCTGGCGGAATCCTCTCGTCGAATGCCAATGGTAAGTTTAGGAGGTGCTACCGTTGCAAGGGACCGTTGTGAGGCGTGCTTGAGTAGCCTGCCCGACAAGGTCCTTGGGGAACGACGAATCAGGCCGACAGCAGGCATGAGTGATAAGAAAGAGGCTAAGCGGTGGCCTAGAACTGGCGCTGCTGTGGTCTCCCGGCTACATGCTTAAATACTGGGGTGCCGGTGAACCCAGGAAAAGATCCGCCCGGAGTGGGGTCCTCTCAGCCGTTGCCGGGACCATCGTGTGGACGTCAACTTGCTACAAGCTACCAAGAAGGGAGTCTGATCAGATGTCGTACCACAGCATGGCCAACTAGATATCCGATCAAGTTCCACGTCGTGGGTCAATCCACATAACCGCTGGATGAAGAACCCCGTAACGCAACGTGTAGCTGTGATGCAAGAAATGCTAGGATTCCAGGATACCACAGCATGAGTGGGTACATGGACCAGGGCTCATCGTATTAGTTAGACGCAAGCAGAAGACAACATCGGATATGGTGTAACGGCTAACATGGCTGTCTTTCAGCTGCCATAGCGGGTTGAACACAGCAGCCCCGGGTTCGACTCCCGGTATCCGAACTTTTTCCTCTTCTTTTTTTGGCATTTTTCATTCTGGTCGCTGACATAATACACCTACGAGACCGAACACCCGTCTGGAAGGCTGCCATCGTCGAGTCGGACATGGCACGCCTCAAAACAGAGAAAAGCCAGAAACAAAAATCAAAGGTTTCCCAGAAAAATCGGGAGAAAGATGTATCAAAGCCGAAGAAACCGCAAGCAAAAAATGTGTCCGAGTCATCCAAATCAAAAGCTGATTCTCTTCAGTTGGATGCATCACCGCGCTGGTACGACGACGTACCCTCTCTGCAGCCCATGGCTTCAGGCACCGCTACTCTGACACCCGAGAAACTTACCTCCCTTCTGGATCGCGCGACGTCGTTACACGCTAATGTGGTCAACGCGTCTCAGTCGACCTCCACAGTCACATCGTCCAGTTCCGACTACAATTTTCTCCGGAATATATTGCAGACCGGGACGCTGTCGGATCGTCTGAGTGCACTGACTTTGCTCGTGCAGAGCAGTCCTTTGCACAATACAAAGGCACTTGAAGCCCTAAAAAACTTGGCGGAATGGGGCAAGGGCAAAGGCGGAAGAGGTGAGAGTCTCAAAGCTTTGCGTTGCGTAGTGGATTGGTGGGTCGGCGGTGGGGCACCCGATCGCAAGCTAAAGTAGGTTTCCATAACCCTTTTTCGTTACGCGAAGCCATATCGCTCATGCGCAGGTACTTCCGGGACCAGCCTCTGTCTCATCCCGATATTAACGATCGACATCTTGTAATATGGTATTTTGAGGATTGGCTGAAGAAGTATTTCTTCTCTGTTCTACAAATCCTCGAGGTTTGTGTCAAATACACTCTAAAAAATGATGATGGTTCCAATTTGCCTTCAGGTGCTCTCCGCAGATCCCCTTTCATATGTCCGAATGCAGGCTCTCTCTCTGGTCTTCACCTTGCTGAAGGAAAAACCTGAGCAAGAGCAAAACTTGCTCCGGCTGCTCATCAACAAGCTCGTACGTTCCACATATCATCATCGTATACAACCAACTCCTTACACCATTTCCGCTTTTAGGGTGACTCCGATAAAACGATATGTTCCCGCTCGTCGTATTACATCCTTCAACTCCTGCAAGTACACCCTTCAATGAAAGCTGTAGTTATCCGTGAAATAACCTCACTCGTCCTCCGACCGGGCACATCGACAGCTGCAACAGCACCCCCTCCGACACAAAATGCGCATATACGATTCAACAAAGATGGATCGGACCCTAAGCCAAAGCCGCAACCAAAATCAAAATCAAAACCAGGCCCTGCTGCTAAACAACCAGTCAACGAACATGCACGCTATTATGCTAGCATCACCCTCAATCAGATCATGTTCCGCCCAAACGAAAAGGACGTCGCAATGCAGACTATTGATGTTTATTTCCGGTTGTTCGAAGATATCCTTGGTGAGGGAAGATTAGCGGAGGAAGAGAACGACGACACGCGTTCTGAGATATCCCAGGCTCACGACAAATCAAAGCAGAAGCGAAAGGGCAAGGAAGTCGTGGGTGAAGGTGGATTTACCGAAGTGGAAGATTCCCTCTCCAAACTACTTTCGGCTATCCTCACAGGAGTGAACCGTGCTCTTCCGTTTGCCAAACTTGGTGCTACAGATTCAAGGTACTCTTTCAACGTCCGTATTTGGCGTGAAGTGTTCGCTCACGAGAGAAACGAAAAGTTTGGGAAAGCATATCGATACTTTGTTCCTTATCACGCACAAGTCCACGTTCAACATCTCCCTCCAAGCTCTTGTCCTTATCCAGCAAATATCCTCGACCCTCATCCATCAATCCAAAGCATCTCCGTCCAGTTCTTCTCAGTCGAAGAGTATAACAGACCGGTATTACCGTGCTCTATATGCATCCCTGCATGATGGGCGACTCGCGTCGTCGTCGAAACAAACGATGTATCTGAATTTACTCTTCAAATCTCTCAAGGCAGACGGCAACGTAGAGCGGATCAAGAGTTTCGTGCGCAGGTTCGTGCAGGTGCTGGTCAGTGGGGGAGCTGGTGGCAATGAATTTATCGTTGGCGGATTGTACCTCCTTGGAGAGGTGTGTATCATCTACTGTTTGAATCGCAAAATGATGCAAATCCTTTTTCTCTGCAAGATATTTAGCACACTCCCTGGTCTTAGGAACTTATTGCACGGTACGCAAAGCTCGCTCGAGGAGGACGCATATGATCCACGAAAGCGTGACCCACAATTCGCCCAACCGTCTACTTCTCCGCTGTTTGAACTTGTAAGTTCTCGACTCGATCTTTGGCTGCGACCGTAGGGTTCATGTGTCGTTGCAACACAGCTACCCCTGATGCACCACTACCATCCCACGATCTCTCTACATGCTCGTCAACTCTTTACTTCTCAGCCGATCACCTCTGCCGCGGATCTCAACCTCAATACGCTCTCTCATTTCCTTGATCGATTCATATATAGGAATCCAAAGAAACTGAGACCCAAAGGCTCGAGTGCCATGCAACCGAGTGCGACCGCTGCTGACGGCGTGGGTGTCAAGAAAACGAAAGGTGACGCGGGAGACGATGTCTTGCCGAACGAGGAGAAGTTCTGGAAGAAGAGAGAGGAGGATGTGAGGGTTGACGAGGTATTCTTCCATCGGTATTTCTCTCAGAAACACAGACGGAGCAAGGTGACCAAGAGAGAGGGCGAGGAAGAGGGTGATGAAAGCGACGAGGGTGAATTGGAGTCTGATGACGAGCTTTCCCAAGGAGGATCTGTAAGTGCAGGTGATTTGGATGCGGAGGAAGAGGGAGAGGAAAGTGATCTTGACGAGAAGGCTATATGGAAGGTGAGCATAGCTTTTACGTGAATCTCCTGTGTGCTTCATGCAAGCCGGGTCGTCGCATTGCTTTCAGGCGATGAAGGCGACTATGCCAGCAATGGAGGGCGACGACGAATTACCTTCTGAACTCGACGACGAAGATGAAGATCTCCCATTCGAGCAGAGCGAAGAGGACGAAGATCTTCTATCCCAGCAGGACGACGAAGGGGACGAAGATCTCTCATCCCTATCCGAGGAAGATGATGAAGGGGATAAACACATTTCATTTGAGGAGGGCGACGAAGACGACGAAGAGGTCGAAGCCGAGGTCGAAGTCGAAGAGGATGAAACATCTGACAGGGGCGACGCAGACGAACCCGACGATGCGTTTTCTCTTGCGGAGGCTTCGGACGACGATGACCTGTTAGCCGCTGATGACATGCCTGGATTGATCGAGTATGATGGATCAGATGTGTCCGCGGAGGATGGTGAAGGAGACGACGAGGAGACTCGATTCGGGGGAGGTAGAGATAAGCGAAAGCGGAAAGGAAAGAGTGAGGATAGGGAGAGGAAGCGGAAGAAGCGGAAAACGTTGCCTACATTTGCAAGTTACGAGGATTATGCAAAGATGATTGAGGATGGGCCAGAGGACAACATTTAATCGCTACACATGCTAGACTCCTCTGTGCAGACCTTACCCGTAGTAGAGCAAGGTCGATTTCAACTGCTAGGAGTGCTCGATCGTGGTCGGGCTGCCTCCGGAAGCTTTCGACGTTTTTCGGCTTTACTACGCTCTCAGTCGTCTACCACGAACACTATTCACGTTCCCTCAAACACATGCCAAGAAGTCTGCATTCCTACCTTCAATGTGGTTTCTTGCGCGTGATAGCACTCTTAGGTGAACACGATGTAAACTCATGGACGCGCTTCGTACAAGATCGTGTTCGTCTGCCGCCTCATGGGCTGGTCCCCGTCCTTGCGCGGCGTCGTTCACTCGCGGACTTTCCGCTTTAACAAAAGTCATGTGACGGCAACCATGAACCTTGGAGCTTGTAGCCACGAGTTGTCTTCTGCAAAACCTCGTGCATATCAAGGGATACGCTGCTTGCAGTGATAGTATTTCTGCGTCTGGTCGCAACTCGCAAAATTCACTCTATGGCCGTCTTCGTTCAGTCCCTCGATATGGATACTTATCCCTATCACGGGTAACCTACCGGATTGGGTGCGGCGTGATTTGCTGTGAGGGTACTAACGATGCAAGGAGTTTGGTCCAGGTGATCACTTGACATCCTGTGTCGCGGTGGGTGCAAGGACACGTACATTTATACTCTGTCGGTGGATCCCGTGGTAGGGCACGAGGTACGGGTTTTCACCCCAGACTTGTGGGATAGCGCGGAAATGATAACCCGCAGGTCCTAAATTGTCACCGCCGCAGACCCTATCAAAGTCACCATCATCCGTGCGTTAGATATGGGTGTAGGACCTGTAGCTGATATAAGCGGAAATGACCGTTCTCCACAGCGTGCCAACGTCGTGTTCGGCGCGCATCGTGCAGTCCTGAAATTCGAATCCCTCTGCCATGCCCTTACGCCCACTTCCGTCTAACCATCATCCTCTCAGAAGCGATGGGTGTCTTCATGCAGTGGAACTATGATCAAACCGAGGTCTTCGATCCGTGGGCGTCGCTGTACAGCTACCCTCCGGAATTACATGCTGTACACGAGCTCAGCAGTGACGCAGAGGGACGCACTAAGCGTTCGTCGATGGCGAACGCGCGAGTCGCCGAGGCATGCTCATACAACCAAGCTCCAAGTGGTCACTCCTATCCGAGTACTGACTTACGGGCAGACAAAGAGAACATTCTTCCTCGATTTCGCGACACTTCGACTGTGAGTTTGTTGCCAGGGTTATATCGGAAGTGACCTACTTTTTCGATCAGGACCCTGCATCGAATACCGACACGAAGCCTGTTTCGTCTCTTTCGGGTTCACCCAAGATGTCTTCACACAGTCACCACTGCTGCACGCAACTTCAACAACAGAACACGGAGTTGAAGGGAGCGTTATGTACTCAACGCCAACAAATCAACGAGCTCCATCTTCAAGTGTCTTCCCTTCGAAGGGAAGTAGTAACTACAATGTGAGTGCTCATGCCGTGTGGATCAAGGTATTTCCGACAATTTCCGCGGCAGCGCTTCATATGAGCGGCTACTTGCTCGAGTCATGCCGTCGCACAACAGTCTGACCCGACCACTTTCCTTCCAGCCCTTCTTCCGCATTTTAAAGTTTGTACGTGCAGCAAACTCTCATCTTCCAACTTATCAGCGAGAGTATTACATTGGTCAATTCTATTGGACCGAAGAGAGTTTCGAGAAAGAGCGACTAGGAGTTTCGGACGTGACTGTGCTCAGGGATGAACACTCGGGCCCTTTGTCGTTCCTCGTAGGAGAGGACGGTGTCGTGGTATCTACCAGACGCCAGCAGCAATTCTTCCGTTTCGGTCGCATACTTTACAACACTTTGCTAAAGTATGAGATGGCTCCAGGCGATTGGCATGACATCGACGTCTACGCGCTCGAGTGGTTTTGTCTGGCTATTCGCGTCAAATACGCGGAGTTTCGTTTGTGCGACGACAACTGGAAAGCAGAAGCTTTTGGTGCCGTGCACTATGCCAAGTGGTGTCAACCCTCTAGAGCAACATTCCGGAGTTCATCCTCCGAGTCGGAAACTGTTCGAGCTCAGGACGCACAGGAAACCGAGACAGACGCTCCATCTCGAATGAAAGAAGCTCGACTTTCGCAGCGTAGTTTGGACAGTAATCCGGAGGTGCGGAAGCACAAGGAGGTTACTGTCCAATTTACGCAGCCATTAGACTTGGACTTGGACACTCTTGCGATGGTCGGAGACACCCCCGCAGGTGCCGTTTTTGACGCTTGGGGAGGAAACACGGGCCTGGTTAGCGACTTCCCCTCAGGTAACTCGTTGAGCAGCTCATTACAAGCCTATCGATGTTTGACTGTCGCGCAGTGCACGAAGAGAAAGATGGCCTAAATGAGTTTGCGGGACCTGCCGCCTCTCCTTCCTCGGCGAACAGCTGGTTTGCGTTCACAGTGTCTAACGTGAATCAGCCACATGCTGTCCATATTCCCGTGGAAGACCCGCCAGGTAAGAATACTCAGTTTTTCAGTTGCATCATATGCTGACATGTCACGTTTTGTTGGTTTTGAAGACTTCCTTGAATTGAAAGCACAGGAGCAATCGCGTGTTGCGGCAGCTTCGAAGTTGGTTGAGGAGAAACGCCAACAGGTAAGTTCCATCCACGGTCTTTCTGCTTCTTATTTGTAACCGCGCGACTCTAGTTTGGCGTTCTCAAGAAGGACATTGCGTATAAGGCGAAACCTCGTGGAAAAGAGAAGAAGCAGTGGCATGTCCAAACCAGGCGGGCTCTCGATGACATGATTTCTTCTTGTCTGGATGACTTCGAGAGGGATAAGGCTAGACAGAGTAATGGTACGGTTGTCATTTCTCCGCTTCTACTTGTTCGTCCTGTTGAGTGAGGACACTGGATAGCTAAGCGGAGGACGACCGCAAGGTACCACCAAGCGGAGAGGAGACTTCAGCAAGCTACATCAAGCACCAAGTTGAAAGAACGAAACGAACAGAAAGCTTGGGAACAGAGATCAGACATACGGCAGCACCTTGCTAACTTGGTCAAGTACGTAGACCACGTCGAAAGAGCTTATCGCAAGGAGGAACGCGTTCTTCTTTCTCGCCAGTTTTCTGAAGAGTTAGCTACTAGTCGATCCGAGCCGTCGAGGGAATCCGATCCGCACGAACAACTCGTGGAAGGACCCCACGCAAGGAAGCTACGGTTATCGCGCATGTTGCCAGACTTTGACTCATACCACGCTGTGGTAATGGGTCAAAGAGTAAAGGAATTCCGGAAGAAGAAGGCAGAAGCGGCGCGAAAGGTCCAAGAAGAGAAAAAGGCTAGGGTGCAAGAGAAACGCGAACGTGAAACTCGAGAGAGATTGGCACACATGGAAGCGGTGCTACGCCAAAGGCGGGCAGCCAGTGAGTTAGTTAGTACGACGTTCTCAAAGCTTCTTACGCCCGCCTGCAGAATCATCGGACGCACAGGAGCAGCCATCTGCGAAACAGTTGCGTGGAACGGAAAGGAAGCTTGAGCGGGAGTCTGGCACTGTAGTTAGCAAAGTAGCGGAGAAGTTACCTGGAGCACCAAGTGTGGCCCTGAAACTCCGACCCGGCGTGTTTGGAAAGCCGCACGTGCAACAGAAGTGGGACAGGACATCTGTGGTTGATCTTCAACCGGCACCAGTGGACGAACGGTACGAAGCTGGTGGTTCGGGCCACAAGTCCTCCGAAGGGACCACGAAGACGACACCAAAGTACCGACCAAGCATGTTTTCGGAGCGGCCTAAACTGACAGTACCAACTCAACCTGCCGAACGAACTGATACTCAGGCTGAAGCACGGACAAAGGCTCAAACGGAGTTCCAAGCACGAATGAAGGCCCGGCTGGAGGCCCAGGCCGTCGCAGCAGCCAAAAGAAGGCGGGAACTGGAACATACAGTTGCACCTGAAGACGCACGAAATAAAGGCCTTCGCACGGAAACTGAGCAAAGAGCACCCCCATCAAATTTGACTGTCAAGAATGAGTTTCCTGGGCGCACAGATACAATTTCATCTGTCCCTGGCACCTCTGGTCCTCGCCGCACTCTTGGGGCATACTCTCTATCAACGCCGCTGCCAACATCCGATCCTGTGACTCATAAACATGTAAGTGGTTGGCGGTTGTCCACTGCCATGCCGCGAGGAGGGAATCCTGTAACTCGGCAAGGCACAGAAGACTTGATGAAGGACGCTAGCGTGGCGTTCACGCGATTAGAAAAGTCGCCGCGGGCTCCACTAGCTATGGCATCACCCCGTGTAGGAACGCAATTGCCTACCAGTAAATTGGTCGGCAACTCTACAAATTTCACCTCGCAGCCGGGGACTGATAACCCGCGGAACGATCTCTTCCCACCCATGACTAAGACCCGGGCACGCGGACTCGCGGCGAATTCCCCTGTCCCCAAACCCACAGCGGCTAAGGATACTACGGAGGCAACTCTTAGACAGGAGTCTCGCTTCACCCCCGCCAAGCGCTCGACACCGTCGCACGAAGTTTGGAGGCCAGGGAAAATGTGAGGGATTATGTGCACTGAAGGTTACCTGTACCGAATCTCTGCTTGTGTTTAGTTACAACCTGTTTGTGACTACTTCTCTTTTGTCCGCCACCAATGAAGCCATAGTTATTAAAACGGCGCCACCGGCGTGTTGGTCGGCTCACCTCATAGCAGGTTATTTGCGCATCTCTCATCTACTGCGCGAGGCTATGATACATAGTTGTAATACGAAACGCACTAATAAGGGTTCAAGTGGAACTTCTCTTCCTCAACAGGACCGTGGTGGTGGGATGCGGACCAATGAAGACTCCAAACTCGACGCTCTTGCCAGACGCCGGAGCGTTGTCGTCGAGTTTCAGGTCGTACGACGATACGATACGAGTCAGGATTATCTTCTGAATGGCCACTGCAACAAACCTTTCCGGACTGCGCAGTGTCTAGTGAGTAAACGAACAGCAAGTCATGCCCATACGATCTTACCACGCGGCCCAAACGCTAGGAAGCTCGAACCAAGAGAGACCACTTGCTGCTTCACATCGTCTCCATCGTCTTGGGGTCGAACATAACGGAACGGGTCGAAAACATCTGGCTTCTCATAAAATTCCACATCATGATGAACAGCATACGATGGGGCAGCGATATAACATCCTCTAAGGACGACTCTGCCATCCGAGAAAGTGAAATCCTTTAGCACTTTCCTTATCATAACCACTAAGAACAGATCACTCAAGCTGAATGTTTGAAAGTTGGATGTACTCACAGCTGCTCACACCATCGAAGCGGTAGCTCTCTTTCAAGAAGCTGTCGACTTTGTACATCTTGTCTATCGCGGCCTTCGTCCAGCCATCTTGACGCACCACTGCGTCTACCTCTTCGCGGAGAGGCACGAGATATTCCGGATGTGCCGCGAGATCATATACCGCACGCGTGAGAGACTGGAGGGTGTCATGTTGGAATCAGGTGCAAGTAATGTCAACTTCTTACACTCGCAGTTCCCTAAAACCCATAGTCAAGGTGACAACTTCTTGGGCGAGAAAAAGTACATTGGAAATACCTACTTGGACCGAAACAAAGATCATGTTCAAAATTCGTTGCGTGATGTCCCGTTCGTCGCTTTCGGTACCATTTTCTATCAGCCATTGAAGGAAATCATCCTATCGAAGTATGTGAAGTAGCGGTGGTTCAATAACAGATGGACTGACCGGCATATCAACCACTTCCCCGCCACGAGTACGGTCGGCTAATTTCTGACGTTCCCTGATAGTGGGGCCTAGGAATTCTACTCCGCGTTCAACATGATTTCCCGTGGACGTAAGGAAAATTGCAACTAGCCTAGACATGACGTCATTGAAGTTAGAAGTGCGAGCAGCGACAGACTCACGGCCACATGAATCTTGGAAAGAGGTCCATTTTCGCCATTGATATTATGGAATCAATAGCATGTTGATTTCCGAACTTCAACCAGTCGGGGTTACGACCTAAATATCACAGGTGAACCTTCTTCTGAGTTCTCGTGGGCACCTAGATTGAAATTGAACGAACATAGGGGAAGTCCGACGAAAACCCGGCTGAATATCCTGGCACCCACATGTCTGTTGGCTTGCAATGCCACTACAGGCTTCCATTCTATAGAAGAGCGGTCAATCGTAGAAAGTGGGAGACAAAATCATTCCCCTACCGTCATTTTGCAAAGAAAACATTTCACCCAGGGTGGCAGACAGTTCATCTTCAATGATTGGACATAAGGTGGGCAACTTGCGAGTGAGCTGCGTCTTGATGATCGCAAGATGATATGGTTCATTCGCTACCCGATGGCCCATTGTAAATGCAGTTTTGAAGAACTGTATGTATGCCTCGTGAAATGAGGGAGACGACAGAGTCCGAAAAGTTCTTACATCATTTACACCCTCGACCGAAGATAGCTGGTCATCTGGGGCCATCCTAACTTCGTCGAGCAGCTTGGTACCACTGACAACTACTATCCAATTATAAAGCATCGGGATCTTGAATGGCACGTTTTTATACTGTTTTTCGGAGTTAACGGAGCCATAAAAACTACTGAATGTGGCGCACTTTGTTGTAACCTTCTTGAATGATCTCGGACGCAGCCCTTAGAGTTTTTATGGCTGACCGCCAGGAGTTAGTCGACCCAACGGTGGGAATCGCATTAAGCTTGATAAAGATTTCAAGATAATTCAAGGTAGCAAGGGGAACATCGAGGCTACGAACTCACTTTGCGAGATTGCAAGAAGAGTGGGACGGTGACGACCCCAGCCAAACTTGCACTGACAAGGAGATAGAGCACTTGGATGAATTAGAAAACATGGCAGCCAACGAACCTACATAGCGAGTTGGAGGGACTATATAAAATCTTATCACCTGCTGCGGTAGCGCTTTGTTTTCATCTCCGAGTGTTGAAATCGGTAAGGATGCGGCATTGGAATAGATTTCGTCAACAACGCTACCAAGTAACCCAGGATCACAATTAGTGGGTCACATAATAGAACCATACCATATTCAGGAATATCTTGCTACCCAAATTTCACGGGATTGCGGACCCCAGAACCGCCCAAGAACAAGTTCCTTGCTAACAGATAACCATTGAACACACATCGGACGCGGACCATACAATAGCAGCACGTGTCTCGCGCCTGCCTGGATCTCGGTGATGCATATATGGGGGTTCTTTGCCTGCTAACGAGTAAAGGAATATTTTAGTCGGCTCGGATACGTTCCAGTTCTTGCAGTCCGGAGTTGTCATTTTCTTGGGAATATGCGGAGCTGTGCAGACAAGACCATGCCTACGTTGAAGTAACAACGCCGCACCGAATCCGTCGGCATGGTTATATTACACGGACATGACCGCGGTGCAGTCTCCACTGCGGGATTATTGATCTAATAATAAAAACCGGGGGGTTGTGCATGGTTATTTCGAGCGAGAGGTTGTGAAAGACGAACCAGTTATGGGGAGCCTGTTTCACATCCCGTGGGCCATTGGTGAAGGTGCGATAAGCGCTGCACCACCCGTCCCGAGCGCCGATCACACCCTGCCCCATCGGAGTAGCAAGTTCTGCACAATACCAATTTGAGTGGTTCTGCCCTCATCAAAAAACGAAAACTAATCAGTGTCAGATGATGTGACGTAGGAGGATTGAATGCATGGGAATAGCGTGACCTTGACCATAAAACACTGACGGCTGTGCAACAACGCCTGTTCGCCAACCTGGTGTCCAAAAGAAATTTGGTTTCAGGTGCAGGAGTAATGGCGAGGTGGAAGTTACCTTTATGTAAAGACGCGCGTAGATAGCCCGCCACGGGTCGGTCGGTTCTCGTCAAGATTGCACTGGCATACGCTGAGTATCGTTTCTTGCCAAGACCAACCAAGGTGCAATTCTCCAGAGTTAACCAGCACTTCGATGGTGCTGAACCATGCATATACAACCATATACGTGCAAGCAGTGATGACAAGTTCGTTTGACCACCCATCTGCTTCGTTTACTACGTGCGTCAGCAGGGACTCGGAATTCATGACGTTAAGTTAGCGTATAACAAGCGGGCGGACGACGGAAATGGTGTACCCTAGGTCAGTTGATGGCGTCTCTGATTTGGGGAACGAAACGCATCTGTTGCAAGCACCGCATGGAAGCGAGAAGAACCTCTGTCGGAGAAAAAATTCCTTCCGGGGCCATGACGTTAGGGCTTGCATGGGGGAGGCATCTTCCCACCCTATACTGAACCCCACCAGCGGGTACACCGGTCTCAGTGCGGAGGGCCGTAGTTCCCCGGCATCACGACCGAGGGACGTTGTCTTGCATAGCCAACTCCCTCTGGATAAAGCCCAGCTGGTAGCTAGGCCAAACGGCACTGGAAGGGCAGTGGTTGGGCAGTGGTTAAGCCGTCTAATAAGAGCTTTCGCAGGCTCGAAATCCCGGCCCAAGGTCGCTCCTTAATCTACCACCAGAGACAAGAACTTGTTCCCCTTGCCAAACCACACAGGCAGCTCTTAGATAGAAGTTCTCGTTCCTTCCAGAGTCCCCCTCAAGTGCTCGACACCGTCCCACGAAGTCTGAAGACCGGGGAAAGCGGCATTGAAGGTTGCCTGCACCAAACCTCTGTGTGTTACTGAAGTTACAATCTGTCCGTGATTACTTCCCTTACGTCTGCAACCAACGGAGCCATGGTTTCTGGGACGGCATCACTGGCAACTTGCACAATTTTTCTCCTCTACTGTGTGATCTTACGGTATGTCCATGATACGAAACACGCCGATGAGAATTTAAGTGGAACTTCTCTTCTTAAACAAGACTGTGGCGGTGGGATCCAGACCGACGAAGATCCCAAATTCGACCCTCTTGCCAGACGTCGGGGTGTTCTCGTCCAGTTTAAGGTCGTACAACGATACGATATGAGCCAGTATCATCTTCTGAACGACGGCTGCAGCAAACCTGCCCGGACTGCGCAACGTCCAGTGAATAAACGAAGAGCAACAAGTCCCGCCAGTACGACCTCACCATGCATGGTTCCCGTGCCCAAACGGTAGGAAGGTTGATCCAAGAGAGACTATCTGTTGTTTCATGTCATCGTCATCACTGCGTAATCGAGCAAAACGGAACGGGTCGAAAACATCGGGCTTTTCGTAAACTTCCTCGTCGTGGTGAACAGCGTACGACGGGGCAGCAATGTAACATCCTCTAGGGACGATCCTGCCATCCGAGAAAGTGAAGTCCTTCAACACCCTCCTTATCATAACCACTAAGCGCCAATCGGTCAAATTGAACGTTCAGATTTTGGACGCACTCACAGCTGCTCACACCAACGAAGCGGTAACTCTCTTTCAAGAAGCTGTCGATTTTGTACATCTTGTCTATGGCGGCCTTCGTCAAGCCACCTTGACGTACAACTGCATCCACCTCTTCGCGGAGAGGTACAAGATATTCCGGATGCGCCGCAAGATTATATACCGCGCTCATGAGAGTCTGATGGGTGTCATGTTGAAACCAGAAGCAAGTAATGTCAAAATCTCACACTTGCGGTTCCCTAAGACCCTTTAGTCAAGAGGAGAACTTCGTGGGCGAGAAAAGTAAAAGATACATACTTGGATCGAAACGAGAACCATGAACAGTATTCGTCGTGTGATATCCTTTTCGGCGTCTTCAGTGCCATTTTCTATCAACCATTGAAGGAAATCGTCCTATCGAAATATATGAAGTATTGATAGTCCAATAACGGATAGACTGACTGGTATGTCAACCGCTTCTCCGCCACGAGCAAAGTCCGCTAATTTCTGGCGTTCCCTGATGGTGGAACCTAGGAATTCTACTGCCTGTTCAACATGATTTTCCGTCGACGTAAGAAAAATTGCAACGAGCCTAGATATGATGTCACTGAAGATTGAGACACCTGCAGCGACACACTCACGGCCACATGAATCTTGGAAAGAGGTCCATTTTCGCCCCTGATATTATGGAATCAATGGCATGTTGATTTCCGAGCTTCAACCAGTCGGGGTTACGACCTAGATGTCATAGGTGACCCCACTTCTCGCGATTACGCAGATTGAAAACGAACGAACAGAGGGGTAGTCCAACAAAAATCCGGTTCATTGTCCTGGAAATAACTTCTTGGATGGCCTGCAACGCCACCACAGCCTTCCACTCTACAGATGGGTCACTCGCGGTCACACGTAGAAAGCAGAAGACGATATCATTTCCCTACCGTTATCTTGCGAAGAAAGCATTTCACTCAAGGTGATCGATACCTCGTCTTCAATGGTCGGACATAAAGTGGGCAACTTGCGGGTGAGTTGCGTCTTGATGATTCCAAGATGGTACGGTTCATTCGCTACCTGATGGCCCATTGTAAATGCAGTTTTGAAGAACTGTAACCATGGCACCATGAGATGCACAAGATGACCACGTCTGCAATGTTCTCACATCATTTGCACCCTCGATTGCAGACAACTGGTCTTCTGGGGCCATCCTAACTTCATCGAGCAGTTTGGTACCGCTAACAACTACTATCCAGTTATGAAGCATCGGAATCTTGAATGGCGCATTCTTATACTGCCCGTTGGGGTTAATAGAGCCACATCGACCACCTAAACGCAGCATACCTTGTTGTAACCTTCTTCAACGGCTCCAGCCATGCTCCTTAGGTTTTTTATGGCCGACTGCCAGGAGTTAGTGGACCCAACGGTAGGGATTGCATGAAGCTCGATGAAGACATCAATGAGATCAAGATAACAAGGAGAATTTATTAGGAAAATAAACTCACTTTCCGAGATTTCAAGAACAGTGGGACTGCAATTATTCCAGCCAATCCTGCAGTGACAAGAATATAGAGCGCTTGAGATGAATTAGAGAGCATGACGGCTAAATGGTGGCTAACCTATTTGGCAAGCTGAGACTATATACCGTCTCATCGCCTGCTGCAGTGGGACTGGTGTTCCTGGCAAATAAATGTATCACTGGGTGTCCACATCATGGGGCGAGAACTGAGTTGAATTGGTTGACTACCGTCTGCCAAGTGGCTCAGGTACAGACATGTGTAAGTGCCTTGCTAGCTGGTAAACACAAGGCACAGCATAAAGAAAAGGGGAGATCCAGAGGAGAGGAGTAGCGTTACCAATCATCAGCAAAGTTACTAAACTTCACTTTTTTGGTATATGTTTTGCAGATCTGTCCGATAATCTTGAGGAGTTTTCCCACACTTTTAGTATCTTGATATTACTTCCTTCACTCTCCTCCAATGTGCTTGGGAAGTTTGTAGGACCTGCATATCAGTATACCCTACACTTTCATACAGTCAGAATGAAAGTATTTTACGTGGAACCTAATAGGCCCCTATTTGTATTGAAGTAGTGCTGCCTCTCTTGTTTATCCTTGAAATTTGAGTCAGTTCTCTGAGTTCTGCCGTGAAGATATGGTTGGGTAATATTAGAGTTCACCTAGGCTATCCCTGCGGCCTGTCCCCCAACTCCCAGGGCCAACACCTCAGAAAGTGACACCATCACGAGGGGAGGAGCATGATCCACTACCCGAGGGCTCCTCCATATGCGATGAAGTGCTTGCGGGTACGTGTACACCCGTGGGAGTTATATGTTTTCCAAGGGCTCATGTAAAATATACAAAAGATACAAACACTTTTTGGTCGAAGAGGAAGCTAGGCAGAAGGGTGGTGGGAATATGGGATACCAGGTACGTGCCAAATGTGGAGACTTTTTGGGAGTAGTGGCGGTGCGTTTTGGCTGCTTGTTTTGTTGTGGTACACGTGACTGTGCGTTGCGCTCCAGACTGCATTCAATGCAACGGTCCACTGTAGCCTTAAACGTTTGAACTATCGTGATTTTTGCAACCAGTCAATGAGCATGTACGGTAGCTATATTGAATATTACAACAAGGACTCAAAATGTGTTCGTACCATGTGCGCGATGTCGCGTGAAGCCGCAGGACGTAGGCCACATCTCACACCTGCGTACTATATCCTGCTTCCTTGAGCACGCTCAAAGGGCTGTATTCCGCCGGAAACCGTTAGCAAGAATTACGCGGACATTTCATCACATTAAAAGGCCTGGGAGCTCTGCAGGGCATGAAAAAAGGTAAATATATGCCGAAATGGCAATCCACCACAGCTTATAGGCTGTTATTGTGGCGAAACATGCAAGATCACAATTTTACCAAATGTCGTGTTCACCGGCTGGCTGAGTCGTAAAGGTCTCCACTTTGACAGCCTACCCTGCCCTGATAGAGGGTACATATACTAGCAGTGCAATGCGTGCGTGCAACATGTGTGTACACCTGTTCGGTGAGCAAAAGAAATTTAGTTTCGGGTAGCACGGTGCAGAGTAATGGCGAGAGGAGGATGAACTTTATGTAAAGACGCGTGCACATGGCCCACCACGAGTCGGTCGGTTCTCGTCAAGATTGCAATGGCATCGTAACGCTCAGCATCATCTCTGACCAAGACTAATTCAGGTACGAATTCCCCAGAGTTAATCAGCAGTTCAACGGTGCAGTGAGCCATGCATGATGCAACCACATACGTGTAAGCAGTGGTGCCGAGTCACAGTCGAATCGATCACTCATATGGTTTGTCTACGTGCATCAGCAGAGATTCGAAATCCATGATGTGAAACTGGTGTATAAGACATCTGTTTCCTGTTGCTTCCCTAGTTGGATGACTGTTTTTCGCAGCCTCGGTGTGCCCCTTCCTGCCTTGGGCGATACTCTCCGCCACGCTCACAAACACAACCTCGGCCGCTGGTGCATGTCAATAGCGAGTGGCTTCAATATAACAGGTGGCGGACAGATGGAAAGGGTGTACCTTGGATCAGTTGATGGTGTCTCTGAATTGGGGATGCTGAATTTCACGTAGTGTACAGTACATATATCGTTTTATGTGAAAAAAAATCCCACCGTGTACTCAACAAACTGATGAATGTTGCGCGCGCGTAGCTGTGTTAGTTACAACGGCCGGTATTCATCATAATGGTATGAGTCCCGGGCTCCTCGCTATCCATAACAGTAGGTCTCCATCTCGCTTCCCGTCGGAACCTCTTTTACAATGTGGTTGGGTTGGCAGGCCCCGAGCGTCCAACGGCACGGGTTTACGCAGCCAGACTGCTCGGCGGTGTCGTAGTGAACGGTACTATAGTATGTGCGGCGACCTTGCAAACAGAGCTACTAGTTTTCGCACTTACAAATTACCGTCAAAACTGGTCGACTCTTCCTGCTCATTATTCTGGGCCCCCACCTGTGGATCAAACGCTTCCCATCAGCGACCAGAACTTGTTCTCCCGTGCCAAACCGGAGGCAGCTCTCAGATGGGAGTTCTTGCCTCCCCTCTTCAAGTGCTCGGCACCATCTCAAAAAGTTTGAAAACCAGGGGAAGCCGAAGTGCACGACGGATCGTCTGCACCGAATCTCTGTACGTCAAGTTACAACCTGTCCATGATACTTCCCTCACATCGGCTACCAATAGAGCCATAGGACAGCATCACCGGTAAGTTGCACAATTTCTCTTCTCTTCTGCGTGAGGTTACAGTACATTCATGATACGAAACACGCCGATCAGAATTTAAGCGGAACTTTTCATCCTCAACAAGACCGTGGTGGTAGGATCTGGACCCATGAAGATCCCAAACTCGACCCTCTTGCCAGACGCCCGGGCATTCTCATCGAGTTTCAGGTCGTACGATGATACGATACGAGCAAGTATCGTCTTCTGAATGACGGCTGCAGCAAACCTGCCAGGGCTGTACAGCGTCCAGTGAGTACACGAAGAACAACAAGTCATGCCGATGCGATCTTACCATGCATGGTTCCCGTGCCCAAATGGCAGGAAGGTTGATCCGAGAGAGACCATCTGTTGTTTCATATCATCTTCATCACTGCGGAGTCGAACAAAACGGTACGGGTCGAAAACATCGGGCTTTTCGTAAACTTCCTCGTCGTGGTGAACAGCGTACGATGGAGCAGCAATGTAACATCCTTTAGGGACGACTCTGCCATCCGAGAAAGTGAAGTCCTTCAACACCTTCCTTATCATAACCACTAAGTGCCGATCAGTCAAGTTGAATGTTCAGAAATGGGATGTACTCACAGCTACTCACACCATCGAGGCGGTAACTCTCTTTCAAAAAACTATCGATTTTGTACATCTTGTCTATTGCGGCCTTCGTCCAGCCATCTTGACGTACAACTGCATCTACTTCTTCACGGAGAGGTACGAGATATTCCGGACGCGCCGCAAGATTATATACCGCACTCATGAGAGTCTGATAGGTGTCATGTTGGAATCCAAAGCAAATAATATCAACTTCTCACACTTGCGGTTCCCTAAAACCCATAGTCAAGACGAGAACTTCGTGGGCGAGAAAAGTAAAAGACACCTACTTGGATTGAAACGAGAACCATGAACAATATTCGTCGTGTGATATCCTTTTCGGCGTCTTCAGTGCCATTTTCTATCAGCCATTGAAGGAAATCATCCTATCGAAGTATATGAAGTGGTAGTTGTTCAATAACGGATGGACTAACTGGTATGTCAACCATTTCTCTGCCGCAAGCACGGTCCGCTAATTTCCGGCGCTCCCTGATGGCGGGACCTAGGAATTCCACTGCCCGTTCAACATGATTTTCCGTCGACGTAAGAAAAATTGCAACGAGCCTAGACATGATGTTATTAAAGACAGAAACACAAACAGTGACAGACTCACGGCCACATGAATCTTGGAAAGAGGTCCATTTTCGCCCCTGATATTATGGAATCAATGGCATATTGATTTCCGAACTTCAACCAGTCGGGGTTACGACCTAGATAATAAAGGTGACTCCCCTTCTCGCGATTACACAAATTGAAATCGAACGAACAGAGGGGTAGTCCAACAAAAATCCGGTTCATTGCCCTAGAAACCACCTGTTGGACGGCCTGCATTGCCACCACAGGCTTCCACTCTGTAGAAGGGTCACTCGCGGTCACATGTAGAAAGCCGGAGACAAAATTATTTTCTTACCGTTATCTTGCGAAGAAAACATTTCACTCAAGGCGACCGAGACCTCGTTGTCGATGACTGGACACAAAGTAGGTAGCTTGCGACTGAGCTGCGTCTTAATGATTCCAAGATGGTATGGTTCTTTCGCTACCCGATGGCCCATTGTGAATGCAGTTTTGAAGAACTGTAACCATGGCATCGTGAGACGCAGGAGACGACTGCATCCACAATGTTCTCACATCATTTGCTCCCTCTATTGCAGATAACTGGTCATCCGGGGCCACTCTAACTTCGTCGAGCAGTTTGGTACCGCTGACGACTACTATCCAATTATAAAGCATCGGAATCTTGAATGGCGCATTTTTATACTGTTTGTTGGGGTCAACGGAGCCATAATGACCCCTAGAATGCGGCATACTTTGTCATATCCTTCTTGAATGAACCCAGACGCTCCCCTTAGATTTTTTAGGGCTGACCGCCAGGAGTTAGTCGACCCCACGGTGGGAATTGCATTAAGCTTGATAAAGATATCAGTGAAATCAGGATAGCAAGGCAAACTTCTCAGCAAAATAAGCTCACTTTCCGGAAATGCAAGAACAACGGGATCGCGATGATTCCAGCCAAACTGGCAGTAGCAAGAACATAGAACGCTTGAGACGAATTAGAGAGCATGACGGCCACTTGGAGAGTAGCTTACATAGCAGGCTGAATCTATATACGGTCTTATCACCTGCTGCGGTTGTGTTTCCAAAGTGATGTATCGCCAAGTGTTCACATGGGCAAGAACTGAGTTGATTTGGCTGACTACACGATCAGGTAGCCGGGTACAAACATACATATCTAAACGCCTTGCCAGTTCGTCAACACGAAGCACAGCGGAAAGAAAAAGGAGAAATCTGAGTGGCGTCAGTGGTCACCAATAGGCCAATTCGAGAGACGTAGATGTCTCACCCCTTATATTCCTCCCATATCCACCGCCAGAAGGATTACAACTTGAAAGCTTGCTCGAGTGGGAGGCGGTGAAACCGTGAAAGACAAACCAACTATGGTAAGAGCAGTGTTTCACAACCCGTCGGTGATCAATGTTGTGATGAATCATGATGAGTGCTGTGCCGCCCGTTAACCTACTTCCGCCGGGGTTCCGAAGGTGTCGATTATCAATCCATTTCCCGCTCAAAATGCGCAACCCAACAGTTAGCTCTCGCACTCATCAGCCAGCAGCCTGTCGGATGACGTGACACGGTTGGTCCTCTAATGCATGGAATGGTTGTGTCCTTGACCGTAAAACACTGGAGCACCTGGGTCCTGATGATGGCGAGAGTATCAGACAATCTGCTCCATGCTGAGCCTCAGCGCGGTAGACTTCGTATGCACTCCGCACTGGTTTCACAGCTTGTGTGGTATATGGTCCAGGAACCTCGCGGTGAACGATGTAGGATGGAAGAAGAACCGTTCGCTGCAGCCACGGAAGAAAGACACTGGGAATGCTTCTTAGGATAATACTGATAGTTTCCATCGGTAACTCATCGTAGATTTATGTACGTCTTCACCCATAAAAATCTCTTGAAATTTCTATGTTTAATGCCTCCTTGCGCGGGCTCGAAATTTGACTGTATCCCGCTGGCAAAGGTAGTAACAAAATTTACACGGTCATTTCATCACATTTAACAGGCTTGAAAACTTGATAGGGCATCCTCAAAGAGCTAAATTGGCCTTCACTATCACGGGGGTTCGGAGTTTCACACGAAGCCCATTTCAGAATTTCCTCCGCCTCAGCGGGAGCTTTTTGCAGAAGGACGTACTTCGTGCTTGGTCCATGGTGCGCTGCACGGCGAACAAATGACCGCTACTCTCAAGTTGTGTGCTTGGTCTGGCGATGATCGGAAAAGCATAACTCAACAAACACCAACGTCGAGCCTGAGCTCTTTCCCCCTCCGCCTTTTACTCATTTGCAGTGCATGGCAGGGCTCTTCGCTACTTACCAATCAAGGGCATCGACTCTCGCGCTGCTAGGAGCAGGGAAAAGCTGGATGTGTTTTTTTCCCAAAAGTTGAGTCCAGTACCTTATGTCAGGCGTATGTAGTAGAGGGTACCCACATATACTGGAAATGCCCTGCGTGGGGTACAACAATGCCCATTCGCCGATCTCGGTGTCCAGAAGAAGATTAGACGCTTCGGCTAGTATTCGGCAGGAATAACGGCGAGGGAGAAGTGATTGCCATGTGTAATGACGAATGTGCACGGCCTGCACCAGATCGGTCGGTTCTCGTCAAGGTCGCGCTGGCATATGCTTGTTAGGGACTATGAGCTACCACCGCTGGCGCACGCGCAGAGAAGGCTGCATGCCGAGGTATCAAATCGTTTTTGTATGTTTCACAAGTTCTGAAAACTCATAGGCGCCAATTGTTACGGATGTGGGCAACACCGACCTAGCGTAGCATGTAAGGCAGATAATCATGACTTCTATTCTTATTTTTTCATATTGTACTCGCAGCATATCAACCCATTTCTTGTTCACTGATTAGCAGTCTCCTGTGGCCCGTGGATGAATCGTTTCCCGCTCCACGACGGTTTCACCCGTGCGTTTGGCGCCATCTCACGAGGTTTGAAAACCAGAGAAAGCTGCAGCGAAGGATTAACCGTATTGAAGATTGCCAGTACCGAATCTCTGCATGTGTGTTTAAGTTACGCACTGTCCATTATCACATCCCTTTTGTCTGCTACTAGTGGAGCCGTAGTTCTTGGGGAGGGCAATACCGGCACGTTGGCCCGCTCACTTCATCGCAGGCAACCTACATAATTTTTCTCCACCGTGTGGAGCTATAATACATAATTATGGTACGAAACATACCGATAAGAGTTTAGACGAAACTTCTCTTCCTCAACAGGATTGTAGTTGTAGGATCTGGATTAATGAAGATCCCGAACTCGACAGTCTTGCAAGACACCGGGGCGCCGTCCTCGAGTTTCAGGTCGTACGACGATACGATACGAGCCAGTATTGTCTTCTGGATGACGGCTGCAGCAAACCTTCCCGGACTGCCCAATGCTAAATGAGTAAACCAGGAGCAAGGACTCATCCACATACGATCTTACCATGCATGTTTCCCGTGTCCAAATGTCAGGAAATCTGAGCTGAGAGAGACCATCTGCTGCTTCATATCATATCCATCACCACGAGGTCGAACAAAGCGAAGGGGGTCAAAGTTATCGGGCTTCTCGTAAAGCTCCTCGTCGTGGTGAATAGCGCATGATGGAGCACCGATGTAACATCCTCTAGGGATGACTCTGCCGTCCGTGAAAGTGAAGTCCTTTAACACCTTGTGTATCATGACCACTAAGCGCAAATCGGTCCAGTTGAACGTTTAGAAATTGGACGCACTCACAGCTGCTCGCACCGCCGAGGCGGTGACTCTCTTTCAAGAAGCTGTCGATTTTGTACATTTTGTCTATTGCAGCTTTCGTCCAGCCATCTTGACGTACTACTGCGTCCACCTCCTCGCGGAGAGGCTCGAGATATTCCGGATGTGCCGCAAGATCATATACCGCGCGCATGAGAGTCTGATAGGTGTCATGTTGGAATCAGAAGAAAGTAATGTCGACTTCTCACGCTCGCAGTTGCCTAAGACCAAGACTCAGGACGAGAACTTCATCGGCGAGGAAAAGGTGGTGATACCTACATGGACTGAAGCAAAAACCATAGATAATATTCGTTGCGTAATTTCCCCTTCGGCGCTTTCGGTACCATTGTCCATCAACCATTGAAGGAAATCGTCCTATCGAGATATGTGAAGCAGTAGTAATTCAAAGGCGGATGGACTGACTGGTATGTCAACCACTTCTCCGCTACGAACACGGTCCGCTATATTCTGCCGCTCCCTGATGGTGGGGCCCAGCAATTCTATTGCCCGACCAACATGATTCCCCGTGGACGTAAAAAAATTCGCAATTAGTCTGGAGATGGCGTCAAGAAAGATAGAAATACGACCAGCGACAGACTCACGGCCACATGAATCTTGGGAAGAGGTCTATTTTTGCCGCTGACACCATAGAATCAACAGCGTATTGAAGGCCAAACTCCAACCAGTCGGGGTTACGACCTAGAAATTAGAGGTGACCCTCTTCTCGCGATCACGTAAGTTGAAACTGAACGAACAGAGGGGCAGTCCGACAAAAATCCGGTTGCTTGCCCTAGCAACCACTTTTCGGATGGCCGTCAATGCCACCACGGGCTTCCACCCTACAGAACAGCGGTCACTCGCGAAAAGTAGGGAAATGAAATCATTCCCCCACCGTCACCTTGTGAGGAAAACATTTCACTCAGGGTAACCGAAATCTCGTCTTCAATGATTGGACACAAAGTAGCGAGCTTGCGGTTGAGCTGCGTTTTGATGATGGAAAAATGGTATGGATCATTTGCCACCTGCTGGCCCATTGTAAATGCAATCTTGAAGAACTGTAACCGTGGAACCATGAAACGCTACAGGCGACTGAGTCCGCAATTTTCTCACATCGTTCGTACCCTCGACTGCAGATAGTTGGTCATCCGGGGCCGTCCTGACTTCGTCGAGCAGCTTGGTACCGCCGACGATTACTATCCAATTATAAAGCGTTGGAATCTTGAATGGTGCATTTTTATACTGTTCGCTGGAATCAACAGAATTATGAAGGCCCCCTGAAATGCAGCATACTTTGTTGTAACCTTCTTGAATGATCCCAGACGTTCCCTTGAGATTTTTTATGGCCGATCCCCAGGCGTTAGTCGACCCAGCTGTGGGAATTGCACTAAGCTGGACAACGGCATCAAGAAAACGAGAGGACCATCGAGAAGAGGAGCTCACTTTTCGAGATTGCAAGAACAATGGGACGGCGATGATTCCAGCCAAACCTGCACTGACAAGAAGACAGACTTCTTGAGATGCATTAGAAAACATGACAGGCGATCGAGGACGAACCTACATGGCGTGTTGGAGGGGCTATATACGGTCTTATGACCTGGTGCAGCGGTGTTTTGGTTCCGAAAGAATGTACACATTTCCCGCGATGGGTCGCACTCTTCTACATGGGATCTCCCGTCTCCCCGGTAACCACTGTCATTTACCACCAATCATATGTGGCCAGTTCGCAAATGGAAACCGCTAGTTAATAGGGGAGTCCAGATCCGAACGAAAAGAGGGCTACACGTTGGTCATTTTGTGACCAGTGTAGTCAGCCGAGGCCACACACGAGACGATAGTCGTCCGACGAAAGGACTCCCCTGAAAAATGACAATTTCATATTGTAGGGCACATCCATAGTCCCGCGTACCTGTCCCTTTCCAATCATTATGTATGTGGAGAGCGCCTGAGACTCCGGGCTGGATCCTGAGCGACCCAAAAAAAACATACGCCGAAGGGGAGTCGAACCCCTGCCGCTTGCTTGGAAGGCAAGCATGATAACCGCTTCACCATCGGCGTGGCATGAGAAGCGGTTCTATTTTGCTTCTCTTGTTTGGTCACGTTGATTAGTCGAGATACGATGGTCGGGCCTTGCTCTGGACCGTGCGAGCGCATCGCAGACAATGGCAACCACACTTCCCACCGCCAAGTATCCAGGTCAATCCATTGCGTTCCGTTGATGCGACTTCCAGCCTGACGTGTTGTCCCAGCGAAAGATCATGTCTTGAGGACATTCAAAACATTGACTCTCGCCCTACATCCCAGCCAATGCGATAAGGTCAGTTCACTGCCCAGCGTACTTCCCTGAGCGAAACCTTACCGGTGGGCAGCCTCAAGTCATCGTACTTGCTGGTTCCGAAACGCCCTATCGTAATGATACGGATCGGGAGCTTCCCTTTCGTCAAGAGTCCAACTTCTTCTACCTGTCAGGCTGTGCCGTTCCTGGTTCATTCTTCCTCGCTACATACCTCCCCGACAGTGCTACAGTAAGCACGAAGTTGTATGTACCGAAACCAACGTTCGAGGACCTCATGTGGTCTCCCGCACCACCGACCCCTTCGGAGGCTCGCGCAGCCTACGATGTTGAGGCCGTTTTCCACAACGTCGAACTCGTCAACCATTTAAAGTCTCTCCCAGACGACGCTCTAGTTCACATACTTCCACGTACAGGAGAGTTCCCTGATGCGCGGAGCTACGTAGGGAAATACTCACCGGATCACCCACTGGGAAACACTGGGAGTGCTGTCACGGAGCAGCATCTCCTTCCTGCTTTGCAACAGACAAGGTTGATCAAGGATTCCTTCGAGATTGCTCTGATCCGCAAAGCAAATGAGATTAGCTCTCGGGCACATGAGGTGGTAATGCGGGTGCTAGGGTTGGCAGTCCAGGGAAAGATTAAACAAGATAGTAACAATCGTCCACTATTACCGGCGGAGTGGCTCATAGAGACGGAAGCGGAGGCGGAGGCGATTTTCGTGGCCTCGTGCAGGAGGGAGGGGTAAGGGTCTCCATACGCCAGCTTTTCTGGTCTCATATTTTGAGATGTTTTAGAGCATATCATCAAGCATATTTGCCGATCGTCGCTGCTAACGACCGCGCTGCCACACTCCACTACTGCTGCAATGACAAAGCTTTTTCATGGGGTCCCGTCGCAGATAAACGCACCCACAACGGCGGACATCTTGCCTCCTTTGTACCTGAGCGAGAGTGTGGGAGTGTGTTGGCACCCCAGGTCCTACTAATAGATGCAGGGTGTGAATGGGAGTGTTATAGTTCCGACAGTAAGCTCATGTCTCTTCCCCTTGAGATCGTCTGCACCGTCAGAACTATTGACACCTGAAGCTGACTTGATATCCTTCTACACTTTTTCTTGACTGGCCGCCCTTTAATCTGGCTTCACATCTATCCGCATCATACCTGCCATGCTATGAACAGTCACGCGCACTACACCAGTTGGTAATGGAGGAAAGTTCACCTCTGAGGCGAGAGCCATCTATGACCTTGTTTTGGAGATGCAGCAGGTCTCTTTATCTCTCCACTTTCCGTCTTCAAGTTAGCAATACTTAAACCATTTCCAGGGGTCTCTTGCCATGCTTCATCCGGGCGTGCACTGGGATGATGTCCAGTTACGGTGTCATGAAGTCCTAGTAGATGGTTTCCTCCGTCTTGGAATCTTTCGCAATCCTGAGGTCTCGCACGGTACGCTTCCCGGAAGAGTCACATTCAATCTTCTCATGTGGCCGCCTCACGCACAATGTACATGATAGGAGCGGACCTGAACAGTCAAGATAATCTCCGAACCAATATCCTTGCTTCTGGACTTAGCGCAGCATTCTTCCCACATGGTGTCGGGCACTCCCTTGGGATGGACGTACATGACGTGCCGACTGCAAGCAAGCCGCCTAAGACAGGCAAATACTTCGTTCCAGGCTCAAACCCGTCAGATAGTACCGGTGCTGGGGGGCACGAGAGCTTCTACAGGCTTCTGCGTCTTCGTCTTTCGTTGTTGGCTGGTATGGTTGTCGTAAGTCCACCTGTTGTGTGGTATCTGCATTTGTGCGCAAGGAATCTGAGCAATACCTAGACTGTTGAGCCGGGAATTTACTTTTCCTCCCATCTTCTTGCCCCTCATAGGAATTCTGTTTACCTCGACACGACCGTACTTGCACGGTACGAGAGCGTAGGAGGCATCCGTATCGAAGACGACGTACTCATCACGGAGAATGGAGCTGAGAATCTCACGACGGTCAGAAGCGAGACAGCATGGATCGAAACAGTCTGTGCAGGGGAGGTATGATTGCCCCAACTTACCCTGGTACGAGACAATATCGGAAGAAGCTAGGAGGATCGTGTTTGAGGAGTCGACGGCAATCTAGGTGTAAGTTTTGTATGAACAAGTTTGGTGACTGTCAATGCTCTTGTAAGTTGCTCATGTACCATACCTTGGGATGGGCACGCAGTGCCTATCCGGTTATGTTGGAATATACCGCCAGTATGGATATCTGGCAAACCTGAGCAAGTTTTTGTCGCCTACCGAGGCGAGATCCGTCTTATCTTTAGTGGTACCGTGGCAACAGTCCATGTCGGTGAGCATTAATGTTTGGGACATGTAAGATTAATATGTATGTACAAGGTTCCGTATGAAAACATAATTGCAGGACATTAGGGGCAAAACAGCGAGGTCTCCAAGACCGACAGTCCCAAAAGAACGTATTACACCAGTGCATAACAATCCATACATAAGGTTCCATCACTTAAATGAACCGTTAATGGCCACACGATCACAGTACATCAAGTAAAAGTATAAAGCCACTTACTTCGCTACGCTCTCGACACAACATGTTCTACATATAATGCGTCCGCATCCTGGAACCACCACCGATACAGTATTGTCATCGATGATCTCACGTAGAGGATTATTAGATTGATGATCGCAAGACTTGATGTCAGTATCACCGTGGTCCGGGTCGCTAGGTGCCCTTTTACGCTTAATGGAAGGAATAGAAACAGTGTTTTCGCAGTTCACAGCAGACCAACTTGAGATTAACGCTGCTCGCTTGGGCGAAGCAAAACAAGAATTGGACGGACTGATCCCATGGCTTGCAGATGGTGTGGGTGATCGCGTTAATGCTGGAGTTGGCGGGAACGAAGAAGGTCGTGTATAGGACGTGCATGTTCGTGAACAAATGCTACAGGTTGGCTCTAGGCATCTATCAAAGGGGAAAAGTCAGGGCCGGTCATATACACTAGCCAGTCGGAGACAAAGGTAGAGACTTCCTAACACCCTTGACACAGCTCAATGGCTAAAGGGACAGGGAAACATATCGGGTAAACGATAGAACTAAAGTCTCATAATACCCAGATCCCACGAGACCGTAATCAAGGATGACAAACCCGGGAATGGGTGGCTTACCTTGTGCATACCATGGGAGACCCTCCGCCAGGTCGTACGGCCGACAGCGTTCTATGACATGTCGAACACGAAGGATTAGATGAGCGAGAAAAAGGCGAGTTGCTTCCGGACGTGAAAATACTGATGTCAGAGGAGCTCCCTAACCCAGTCTCCGTAGCAGCATCGGGCTCCACACGAGGTACAGAACTCGTGCTGTTAAGTTTCCGTCGTTTAATGACAGGTTTCTTCGTAGATGTTGTCGGAGATGTTGAGTGGAACGAGCCAGAGGTGAGCATCTTGGTAAGTGCAAGATGGTCAACAGAATGATCGACTAAGCACAAGTGAGCTGACGGAGATACACCGTGACCTCTTGCCACCGCACGACACAACGGAGAATATACGTGTAGCCTGTTCACAGTCCGACGTCGACAGATGAAAAGTCTTGGGTCAGTTCTAAACTGGTTTGTAATGCAGCCACTGGCTGCGCGAGAAAGCCGTCAGCTGTGTCGGTGCGCGGCAGGGATTGATATCATCCACGTGACTCAAGCGCGTCGCGACGCGTATGTTCACATCCCCATATTCATTCAGAACCTGCCTCATTTCGTCAGGACTAAATACGTTTCCGCCAACGTCCAGTTGTTCAATAGGGATAAATACGCCTATTCCACTCCGTGATTTCGGCTTGCACAAGGTAATGTCACCTTGAATATGACGAAGACACGCGTAACGAAAGCAAACCGATCTGTATCACGTGTGACGTTCTTGAGACTGAGCATTGATCCGTCCAGAGCTACCATTGAGAGCAACGAAGGATCATGCACGAGCAGTAACCGCAGCAGGACGTATTACCTCTCCTTCGTGTGATAATTGGGCAGCTCGCTGAGTAGCTCCCCACGTCCGGCGTGCATGTTTGAGTAGATTGACAGCAGCCGCGGGTGTCATGCCTTCCATTCGTTTCGCAGCTCCCAATGTGACAGGTCGGACACGCTGAAGCCGCTCCCGCACTTCCTCGCTTAATCCGCTTACCTGAGAATAGTCCATATCTGGGTCGAGCAGAAGAGACTCGTCCGCGTGGAAGACCTGAAGGTCAGCCAGCTGACGGGGTATATGTGGTGCGTAAGTCGCTATATAGAAATAGTTGGATGGCTCAGCAACGCATTGAAGGACATCTACTGAACATACTCACCGTCAATGACGATACGAGCTTTGATGTGCGGCTCCAGCTGATCCAATCCTTGGACAGCGCCTGATTGTGCTAAGGTGTCTAGGGTGATGGAAGGTTTCCTCAGCAGCTCGTAAGCACTGGAAATGGTTATCTAACGAATAATAGAACCCTGATGAAGTTTCGCACCTCCTTGGTATACCATCCTTAGTCATGTTGAAACCAAACTTCTCCCAAACCTACCGATGATTATCAGCACAAGTCTCTGGAAACGGGGGCGTGTATGTCTACGCACCGTCGGACTCAGAACCACAGACTGGAGAGCTTCTATCCCATTTTGTATCGCGCTGCGGTCGAGTAAGAACCCCTCCCAGCGTTCGCGCGAGATGATGCCTGCCTCATAACCTGTTGACGGCCTAAGCTACGCTAGTGAAGCACTGTGCAGATGACAAACCTTTCTCGGTCAGTCTCAGATCTGCGTTATCACACCTCACCGTCATACGGTACTCGGAACGAGAGGTAAACATTCGATCTACACGCTCGATGTCAATACGCTGCCAGCAAACACACATTCCACCTACATGGCTCTTCGGCACCCTTCGTGACCAGATCATCAATCATAACGCCAATGTATCCGTCCGCACGAGTGATTATCAGTGGACTTCGGCCACACGCGGCAAGGCCGGCATTTATCCCAGCGATACAACCCTGTGCTGCCGCTTCCTCGTACCCGGTAGTGCCGTTGATTTGACCAGCGAGGAACAGGCCCTGGAACAAGAAAATGAATGGGCCGTCCATTGGAAATAGACCAAAGCGTACCTCAATCCTTTTTGTCTCAAGCGACGCTGTACGACATTAAGATAACGGCATGCCAGAGGGATCCCGACTCACACTTAAGTTCTCGAGGGTCTACGTAGTCGTATTCCACGCCATAAGCTGGCCGGACCATACGGACATTCTCCAGGCCTGGTACAGTGCGCATCATCGGCTCCTGAAGTTCTTCCGGCATTGAACACGAAAGGCCGTTCGGGTAAATAAGGTCTGTATGGGTCATTTAGGACAGCTTGGACGGAAACATAAAGATTCTGACCAGAGTTATACCCTTCGGGCTCAAGCCATACAGTGTGGTTGGCCTTGTGACCGAATCGGGTAACCTTAGCCTCAAGCGAGGGACAATACCGAGGCCCTTTCTACATATCAGCAGCAGAAAACGTGGAAAAAAGTGGAAATGCTCACCTTTCTTTGTCTCCTGAATATGAATACTCAGGGGTATACTGTTACTGACCAATCTGTGTGTCTCAGGCGTGGTGTGCGTCTTGAAACAAACAACTTGCTCGTCCTACATCCGAAATCACTCTGTCGCCAAGGGACACTAGAGATTAGAACATACAGCGTGCTCCACCTTTCTATGGAGAAAGGAAAACGGATGGGGAACCTGATCCCCTTCCTGTCTTCCTAACTTAGAGAAGTCTATAGAATTTTTATCAAGGCGTGCAGGAGTTCCCGTTTGCAACCGTCCTAGCTGAAATCCAGCTGTCCGGAGAGCGTGAGACAGCCCTATCGCAGGAGCTTCATGCATGCGCCCAGCAGGAAAACGTTTCATTCCTGAGAGAACACGTGAAGAGAATGGTTCGTATGTGTGATATAAAAGAACCATACCAATGTGTATTTCGCCTGAGAGAAACGTGCCGGTGCATATGACTACCTGAGAACAGTTTATGATCTCGCCGGAATCTATTCGCGGGTAAGATAGGTGCAATGAAGATTCTGGCTCACACCGAACCTAAACGGACACCCGTGACAACGCCCCAGGCGGGTGCACTGCTGGAGCTCGACGAAATAGCGCGATCGAATTCAAGGTCAAAAACGCCCGCTGCGCGTACGTCCAAGTTTGGATAGTTCAGTATAATGTCTTGCATGTGTTTTCTATATAATTCACGGTCTACTTGAGCCCGAGGGCCCTGGGTCTGGTAAATGCGGAGTAAGGATCTTCATGGTTGCGACATACCCATACGGCGGAGCCTTTCGAACTATTCAGCATCCGGAAATGTATGCCGGCCCTATCTAGCAACAATGATCAACACCTCCTAGTCATCAAGAGACATAGGACCAACCTGTTACTCTGCCAATAACCCCGTCCAAGGCATCCACTTCCCTCACGAGCGTTCCCTTACCCACTCCTCCGACTGAGGGATTACACGAGAGTTCTCCTATCGTGTCTATCTTTTGAGTCAAGAGAAGCGTTCTCGCCCCTGCCCTCGCAGCTCCGGTAGCCGCCTCGCATCCAGCATGGCCGCCTCCGATGACACAAACTAAACCATTGGCGTTAATCGAGACCCCGGAAATCAGCAACAGATAAATTTCGCACCATCGTACTTTTGCGGTGTGGTATGATGACGATAAGAAGTGTGGACGCCAGTGGGCCGACACGAAGTTGTGTGGATACAACAAACAGGGGGAACTTGCACGGGCTCGCGGAGAGCAAGTCGAGCGGCGGAAGTATTGAGGGGAGACATCGGGAACCGTATAGGGCGTCTCTGACGTGCAACGACCTTCGTAGCGTGCCTTGAGTGCATCGTAAACCAGCCAGTGTGCATACAGTATTTCAACTTGGAGAGATATGCCAGTCTTAGTCTAGTACTCGATATAAGTTTTACACCCTATTACTTTAGACTCGTCACGTGACCTATTTCTGAACGTGTAAGCACTAGTGAGTCTTGGTACGGGTGAAGTCCTACAGGAACTCTTGTGGCGACCCGCCGGACCGTTATTGTACATTTGATACACCGGCCCTCCGGGCAGCCCAGGCCGCGTTGACCTTTTTGTTGATTTAGGCTGTTCGGAAGGACTCGTTTCAAGTACGTGTATTCGAGAGAGGTATAGATACGATTATTACATGAACACTCGTGCATACTTTTCTAATTCGATAACTTAGATGGTGCTCAACGGTAAACTATGCTTACGGTAGGAAGAAACTAGCCTCGTCATCTGAAGAAGCGGAGCCAATATCGTCACTCGCAGTGCTTTACATAACGAATCCCGTGCTGTGTAGAGGATGAGAAACTTGTGAGCTTGCACCACGGGATGTGGAAGCGGAGACATGAGAAGGAGAACTTGAGGTCAGCGGTGGACTATTAGATTGAAAATGAGAGAAGGAAGTACCGTGTACTGACTCATCAGTAAATGCAGAGAATTTGTGTTTCCCCAGTGAGAGATTTGATACACTTGTCACTACATTTTTGACATTAATAGTCATGCCATCATTGGACGCGACGTCCTTGATAGTACCGAGCATCTGTATGAGGGAGTGCGGGGGAAAAGAGGAAATGCGATAGGATGATGTAAAGTGTTCGCCCAGCACGCACCTAATATTACCTAATTTTTTGAGAATCCCGACAGTTGAGCTTGAAGGACACTTGCGTACTTCAAATTCGATGTCACTTTACCATCCCACACAAAGTCGGAGCATAAGACCAGAGTTGAAGTATTATCGCCGTCTGTTGCAGTAGTAGAGGATAGGGTCACACGACCCGAGCGCACCCTTCACATACGAGGCATTATCTTGCTGAAGGAACCAATTTGCATAAGTCGCACGCAGCACTAGTCCATCCCGCTGAGGACGGCCCCATGCATCTGTGAATGCGGTTTGGTGCTTCCTGGCATATGTATATAACCACCCTGGTTATATAAGGCTATTGGCGACATGCATCTTGTGAGGCTGAGGATTGCCAGCCGTAGGAGTAACAGCCGTGTCGTAACAGAACATTCTATATACACGGACCATGCAACATGAATCACACTGCCTCGGTCTTTGCTCCAATGTGGTAAGGACGTACAACGCTCGCCGGGTTTCGCTGCGGTGACCCTAATAACTTGGCCAACATACAAGTTAGGACAACTGCAAACTGGATGAATTACAGCATCCGCTTCCTACAGTTTTTGAATCGTTTGAGTGCTCGGCAAGTGCTGTTGTGGCACGTCGTTGCCAACACGTGTCCGTTACGGTCAGTAATGGCTCGGGTAGGTTTGCAGATGGCCCCATCGATGAAGGTCTAAGCCACGTGCACAGAATATACACATACCATGTAACATCGATTGCACTGCCTCAGTTCTTCCTCTTACTTAATGTGGTAAGGACATACAACGCTCGCCGGGCTTCGCTGCGGCGAGGCACACGTGGCTTGTAATAGACCTTTGCACTGCTCCAGTTCTTCCTCTACTTAATGTGTAAGGACATACATACAAGGCTCGGCAGGCTTCGCGGCAGCGTCCCAGATGACTCAGCCAGTTGTCGACCTTTGCAGTGCCTCAGTTCTTGCTCTACTGGGGAGTGGAGCATGTAGTTTATAGTGTTCGTACGGTGAGCGTGTATGATGGATGGTATATGATGATGTGTGTATCGTATAAAGCGATTCGAATGAAGTATAAAACAGAAAAGGCGGCATTACTCTGGTATTGAAGATGGTTGCGAGTCGGTGCGGTTTAGATCGGATCTCCTCGATTTCTTGAAGGCGTCTGCCTCTTTGAGGAAGTCGGAGAGGGCCTCTATTCCTTTCTCTGTTCCTCTAATGGGTGAGGACATTAATGAGGACATACAACCGGCCGGGACACAGAACTGAGGCACTGCAAAGGTCAACAGCTGGCTGAGTCATCTGGGACAAGAACTGAGGCATTGCAAAGGTCGACAACTGGCTGAGTCATCTGGGACGCTGCCGCGAAGCCTGCCGAGCCTTGTATGTATGTCCTTACACATTAAGTAGAGGAAGAACTGGAGCAGTGCAAAGGTCTATTACAAGCCACGTGTGCCTCGCCGCAGCGAAGCCCGGCGAGCGTTGTATGTCCTTACCACATTAAGTAAGAGGAAGAACTGAGGCAGTGCAATCGATGTTACATGGTATGTGTATATTCTGTGCACGTGGCTTAGACCTTCTAACCTGTATGTTGGCCAAGTTATCAGGCCTCCCGTTATATTATGATCACCGCGGCGAAACCCGGCGAGCGTTGTACGTCCTTACCACATTGGAGCAAAGACCGAGGCAGTGTGATTCATATTGCATGGTCCGCGTATATAGAATATTCTGTTACGACACGGCTGTTACTCCTATAGCTGGCAATCCTCAGCCTCACAAGATGCATATCGCCAATAGCCTTATAAAACCAGGGTGGTTATATACACATGCCAACGGATCGCAAAACTGTCATCTTAGAGTCCGCCCAGCTACACAGCTGTCTTTCAACACTTGCTCAGGCGGTATGTATCCCTCTGATAAAGGAGCCTTTGCTCAGCGTCGCCCTAGAACCTGCGCTATCCAACGTGTAATTTACTAGTACGTGACGGGAGACGGCCCCATCCACAATCATTTATAGACCAGCCCAAACCAACAGTGTTGGTTCCAGAGGCAAACTTGGAGCGCCCTCCGTCTGACTCGCGGCTGCTGCAGTCAGATGGGACTCCAGGCACGCTGCAAGTTAGCCGGAGTTCCCCAAGTCCCACCGCACAAAGTAGGCCCGCCAACCGCATGGAAACGCCGAGGCGCCACCTTACAAAGCTATTCCAACCAGAGAGGAAGCTCTCTTCTCACCCTCCTTCCTGGAGAAGTTTGCGAGCCAATTTTCTAGCATCTTGTAAGTTCCTTTGTCAACTCACCGTATGGACTATCACACATTTGTTCCCTAGGGTTGAATGTCCTCTTAGTCTGCTTCTCAATATCGGTGTGCAGGTTCATTGATACCAGCTTTACTTACTGACCGAGAGGGGGATGCAGTGGGCTCTGAACTTCGCTCTACCCGACCAACACACTCTTATATTCATATGTACGTATGCCCTATTTTGGTTCTTGTCGTTCTCTTCCAACATAGACGACAGTCTCATTTCTGGCTATAATACTGCTTGCCAAGGTATGATATTTCAATGTTATCAATGAACTTTTTTGACAAGACGCAAAGCTCCTCGCCTTTGCTACTGATGAGCTGTTGTTGCGTGTTGGGCAAACGCCCGCAGGGCTTACAAATGTAAAATTAGTGCGTATGCTCGGTTTACTTGTGGATCACCCACTGATTTGTCTGTCCAGGGAAATGCGTAAGTCACGCATTCTACGTGCAAGCAATCATTTACTTCCTCCACATCCCAGCGTTGAACTCATTATTTCGGTGCGTTTTCATCGTCATTCCCGAATTTGCTATTCTCAACAACCGGTCAGATAATTGCTTTGACGAAGTATGAATTGCCGATCGTTCGGTCGTCTCGTGGGTTCCATGCCGATGACCACGTGAATGCCAGGCTAACGCTTCAATTAGTGATTGGATCCATCCTGAGTACTTTGTGTATGTTCTAGTGCAAAGTCATGGACAACGTACTGATGATGGATTTCCAGTACTCGTTCTAAGCATGTGTTTTTTCGCAGGTGGTCTGCGGTTCTCGGAACAAGGACTCAGACATGGTCTGCCGCTTGCCATCCATATGAACAATCCATGCTGACGCAGTCCTGTAGTTGCGGCGCAACTGAACTATTCCCTTCTAACGATCAGCGTTATCGGCGTCCTGTTACCTGGGGCTATCTATATGGCTTTGCAAGGTTCCACCTCCCTCAGTGAGAGTGATGTGGATGACCAAATCCTGAAGATTAGTCATGCGGTGAGTAATTTACAACTACATGGCATCAAATTTAACTTTTATCCAAGGTCACCATCATCCTACCCTTCGGTGAGGCAACTCCACTACCAGCATGCCCTGATCATCCTGTGTTCCTCGATCAGCTCGCTCTTTTCATCGGGGAACGAGTTCGGCGGCTGGCGCGACAGTCAAAGTCGCACGATTCCATCCTTCTTGACCGGGTGGTAGACAATCTCAGCACCCTTGCCAATTATTTTAGGGACATATTTCGCAATCAGCATGCAATTGTCCATGTGAAAGAGGCCATCAAACCATACCGATACGTACCTCAATTTCGCCCGGCTGGCCATCTCAGTCTTGCTTCGTCGCTCCATGACCTCCCACAATGTCTAGCAGACCGGTATCGTCACCAACCCACCGAAGCAGATTTAGATGAGGCCATTGCACTTGAGCAAGATGCCCTGCGGTTACTCACGCCTGGAGATTCTGGCCACGACATATCGCGGCGCTGCCTTATGGCCTACCTCCGATTGAAGATCAGTTCACAACTCGCCACGAGTGCTTCAGATGTCACCCACTGTGACATTAAGCAGGTCGTCCGTGATATTACATTTGAAACGCTCAAAACCATGCCGACCAGGTTGCTGCACACAGATTCTGGGAGCCTGTGTAACCGGGATATGCAAATATCCCAGTTTATAAGCAGTCAACAATATAAACAGCTACTGTCTTCGTGCGCTGCTTGCGATTCGGCTCAGCAAATGGAACTCATTCGTGCTGAGGTCTCCAGGTACTTTCAGTACGCCATGCTTTCTCACCGCTGGAGTGCAGGCGAACCGTTATTCCGCGATGTCGAGGGCAGCCAGATATATGATATGTCAACAAACGGGGGCCTCGGGAAGCTCCAAGCCTTTTGTCTCGTCGCTTCCGAGCGGGGCTACTTGTGGGCATGGAGTGACACGTGCTGCATAGACAAAGAAAGCAGCGCCGAGTTGCAAGAAGCCATAGGATCGATGTTCTTGTGGTACCGACGGTCTGCCCTAACCATTGTGTACCTCTTTGATGTTCCCGATACCGGTTCCTTTGTGAACAGCGAATGGTTTCGACGTGGGTGGACCCTCCAAGAACTACTTGCTCCTCCAAGCATACTATTCTACACTCGAACCTGGTCGCTGTATAAGAACGTCACGTCTTCAAACCATAAAGCCGATTTTGCTGTGTTGGAAGAGCTGGAGAGGGTCACTGGAGTAGAGTCCCAGTTCCTCACAAACTTTTCTCCAGGCATGGAGGACACACGTTCGAGACTGCAATGGGCATCGTTGCGTGCTACCGCTCGGCCTGAAGACATCGCCTACTCACTTTTCGGGATCTTTAATCTTCACCTACCCATTATGTATGGGGAATCTGCTGAGAACGCGCTTGGCCGTCTCCTATCCGAAATCATATTGCGGTCCGGGGATATCTCAGTTCTGGATTGGGTCGGGGAGCCGTCATCATTCCATAGCTGTTTCCCCGCTCACGTCACCTCGTATCAAAGGCTGCCTTCGCCTCCACCCCAATCTATCTCAGAGGAACCTGAAATGATGCTATACGCGGAGCAGCCTGCATCATCTACGACGCTACGAACGCTATATCGTTCGCTCACTAAATTGCCACTTCCACGATTTCTCAATCGCCGTCTTATACTGCCATGCATCACCTACCGCGTCACAGAAATGCAGCGGAGAATGACAAGTCCTTCGACCCGGAATTACACGTACAGAACCATGGCATCCGGCCTGAGACCACTTGAGATTGCGCTGCCAGAAAAACTAGATGTGACAATGTCACGAGGTGCTCTACTACTTGCTCGTCCCTGGTACTCGAAGTTGCTCTGTCCATTCGCCAATCTTCACACTATGACTGAAGAGCAGCTACTTTTCACATTGGAACAACCATTTAACGCTCTTTTGTTGACCGAACTACCCCATAACGAGTACAGAAGGATTGCTTCTTCTAACCTTATTACTGCCCAGGCTGTGGACTCCGCCAGTATCCTCCAAAGGAAAGTTAGGATACTCGATATTGTGTAGGTAGTGTGTATGTTGTCTCTGTCGTTAGCCCGCAACGAGCTTTAACCATACTTCAGCAATCAAGTACCCGTCTGTCAGCGGATGCTCGTCATTCCGGCGCTGTAACTTGACTACAATTTGTTCTGAATCTCACAGGAGACCATGGCATTGAGGAGAAACGACATACTTGTTCTATTTCCCCCGCGATCGATTACCCGGATTTAATGATGCTTCAACATTCGAATACTTTTTTTTCTCTATATATTTAAGCGTGCGAGGACTTGGTAGTCCTATGTTGCACTAATAGGCTAGCATATTCCAGGACGCGGAAGCGGTCCTGGTCTGAATGAACCTTCCACCTATAAATAGTACACGCGTCCTGGTGTGTCCGGAGGGCTGGTGTATATTATATAGGTGGCGTTGCACCCTCCCAGGAATGAGAGAGAATTTCTATATTTCTATACCGCAACATCATCATGTACAAAGAGCTCCTCCAACGAACCGAAGTCAACATGCCCGTAGCCTGACACATCTCGCGAAGCCTACTAAGTGTTCGACCCTGGCGAACTAACGATGTCCCGAATCCGACTGTGACAGTAAAATATAGCACACTTTTGCGAGAAATCGACACAAACGGCCATCCTACTCTCCAATGAGCTCCGTCATATTGGTGACAATGGCCTGCATGAAGTAAAGTACAACCGGGACTTGTTGATACGTACGGTAGGTGATGGGTGTGGTGATGCCATAGGTACTGCCACCACCACGAAGTGCCCAGAAGAGGTCGGGATACAAGTATTTGTTAATGGTGAGGCGTTCACCGGTAGATGTGATGACTGTCACCTGAACCGCACTGTCAACGCCTTTAGAGCCGCATGTTGAGCGAGGAATAACGATAAGTCCGCGCTAGTTACTCACGGAAGCCATACGTGGGCGCAAAAGTGCACCCTCCGCCTTCGAGCCAGCCGCCACCAGCTCCTACGGATCCGCCAGAACACGCGGCACCGACCATCACGCCGTAGTTCTACTGAATTGGCTACGACATAAACCACCCTTGTACCCCAGAGCCGACTGTTGTACCGTAAATGCCGCAGCGTCGCATCAGTCGATAGTCAGACTCCGAATCCAATGTAAGAGGAATATGAAGACTTGCCCTGGTGTGCTTCGCTGATGGGTTCTCCAAGAAGTGTAAAAATCGGCGTCATACGTGATGTGTAGAAATTCATTTTGTGCGCCCACACAACAAAGATACCGCGGCCCGCACTGAGCCCGAAGTAACATGTCCGATAACACATCCGTACCCCTAACATCAAGATCAACAGATGACCCGCGAGTATTATCCACCCCGTATTCTTCACAACCAAATCGCGATCGTAACGCAAAAAAAAAGTCACGGCGGCCTGGACGTCATGTGGAGTACGAGCGTTGATGCCTGACAATCACGGTACGCTTCCCTGTACACCGAGATATCTGTTGAGATAACAAGTACTCGTACCATTTTTACATATGAAGCATTCGAAATTTGGTTCTTCCATCAAATTCGGTATGGATGGACGCCACTTCCCGCCTGCCCAGCCTTGAACTACCCGATTGTAGTTCGAAGGTGGACCATTGTTGAGCATGCTGAGGCACTGAGATTTGAATTCGGCGAACTGATCTTCGGTTGGCCAACAAGGTTTCCCGTAAATACAAAGGCATCCGTTACTGATGTGAGGCTCGCCGGCGAAGCTCCCTAGAGCGGGGGGGGGGGGCGCCACTGGTAATGGAATCCAAAAATCGACTTATACACACTGCGACTATGTCGTGTGGGAAGTGCTTGATACCATCGGGCAGTGTCTGCAGTGCGGGAATGCCAGTTGTTGGCGAGGGGACTACTACGGTACAACTGTCAGCGTACTTTGGAAGTCACGTGAGCAGTCGGCGTGGAGCAGACTCATTGCGCTGAGCGCTCGGACCAATTTATCTCATGAGCAACCTCAGCGGCTGCGACGAAGTTGGAGAACCGATATTCTTCCCTCCGACTCGGTTGTTGCGTTCCAGTTACAGCCACGGGTAGCCGTAGAGACCTGGTAGGGAACCTAATGGCAGGCCTTTACTTCCGTGACGCGGGTCTGGACTCTGCCACTGAGCGGACCGCGCGTGGTCAAGCGGTAAGATGGCGGGGGACGAGTCCACTCCCGCCTGGCGTGAAATTCACATCATGTATATAAAGTAGAACGATAAGTACTGGCTACGGGACTATAGACGAAAGGTGGCCCCCCTCCCCGTCCAACGTAGTACCACCGAATTATCTTCACGTCTCTTGCCATCTTCATATTTCGCTCGTGACCGTCGACGACAGCTTCCCAAAGGTCTTCTAAACGATTGAAGTATGTGGTTCAACGGCTGCTTTCGGAAGCGAGGCTAGTGCTCATGGGTGCCATGATAAAGCGTGCCTTTTTGGCACATTGCGGTCAAGCCGTCTATCGACGATACTGCTGTGACGTCGTCCAATTCCTAGAGGGTCTACTCGCAATCGAGACTTCGGGAGCTTATTTCGCTCCAACTTGCGTTATTAGCCCAAGCGTTGACGTACTCGTCCCATCCCTTGTGTCATGTCAAGTCTATTTTCTCGTGTCAGGAGGAAGTCAATTCTAGGCAAGGTTTCCCGTATAACAAGCGAGGACCTTCGTACCACGACTGGCCCCGACGACGACATAGCCCTCACAAAGAGGAGCGGCGACGAGAAAACGAGGACCCGAGGTGGGAAACTGCGACGGCGCCTCACTGTAACCTCGCCCAAAGGTGCTTGTGGTCAGGTCCGCGTCCCCAGTACCGTCGCCCAAGTTCCGGACGGCGGGTTTCTGCCTCTCAATCTCGATCACCGTCGCAAGGGAACCGACGATGATGCCCAACATCGCTATGGATACCTCTCCTTCGAGCGTCACGTCGTCCTCGGTATTAATGAACTGGCAATGCTCGTGGAAGTCGTTGTGGATGAACTTGCTAGCCGATTCCTCACGACACCTTTCATCTTTTCTGCTCTCGCTCTTGATATCTCTTCCTCTACCATCAACCAACTGATCTCCGCATTCCTCGATACTTGCGCAGATCCATCTTCCAGGGAAGCGGAGCATCGTTGGCGCCAGGAAGCGCGCTTTGCAGGTGCTCATGAACTCGGCATGTGCCTACGGTGGGGTCTTGCACGGGTCGTGAGGGTCGCTGGAGGGCAGGCCATGCGAGGTCTCATTTCTTGGGAACACTACACGGACTTCCGTGATTCAGAAGCAGGTACGTCAGGCTCTTTCATTTTACCCAAATCACAAAGCATGACGACTCATGTAACTATTCGTGGTCTTGTATCCCAGCTCTCGGCTATCCGCCCGCGCACTTCTCAACGTTTTTACCACAATCGCCGCATGCTCTCCGATCAATTCTACTGACGTTGCTGGACCTCCTCACCCGCTTCGTCGCTCACAGTTCTTCGTCTGGTCTTACACCGCCAACGCTATCCTCGTTCTTTGGACCATTGCTGTTTGGCCTCGGACCGCCCGGTCTGCCATTCTACCACACATATGTCCAATATCTATATGCAGTTACCGCTATGGAACATATCTTGCTGGCATACATTCGTTGGCAGGACGCACCGCGAACTCCACTTTTGCTACCCGGTATCGGCACCCGTGCGCCGCGCAACGGTACTACTCCTACTACCCCTCTTGGAACTCCTGCTCGCCTCAAGGAGTGGATCAGGGGATATCCTGCGATGCTGTCTGTCCTATATGCCAAGGACACGCAAGGATGGCTGCAAGTCCGTCGTGGAGTGCGCACAATACGCATCGTTCATGTACGCCGAAACGTTGCAATGTACTCACCTGACCTCGTCTACACGGCTGCGAGCTGGGCGTCGAGTTCTGGCGGTCGAGCCGGAAGACGCAGCGGCTTTGCAGCATCAAAGGAGTGGCAGCGTATTGATCCGTCTGCTCTTAAACTACAACCGTCCTACTCCGAGGGATATATGAAGAGAATGAACTTACCTCGCGACTTCCGTCCCTACACCGGCCAACCGTCAGACATGTCTGCGGCGGCCACTTCATGGAATCCGGCAGTCGATGAGGACGATCCGCTCAGGTTGGCCTCGGGTCTGGGGTATTATCCAGGCACCCAACATTTCAAGACTTTGACGGAGAAGAAATGGGTCGAATTCGAGAAAGCTGGCTTTGGCTCCTCTGAGGGCAACGCCGAAAGACTTCGGTTGAACTTGAGTGAGCGTGCTAGAATGGTAGGTCCTGATTCTTAATACGTCAGGTGGTCACTCAAGTTGGACCTTGATCGGTAGATCCCTCTCGAGAAGCGTCGGACGATGAACTGGAACGACTTTGCAGCTATCGGATTTTCGCGATCCGGTGATCTCGACGTTTCACTCCACCTAAACAATCCAGTTATTCACAAAGGATCACCGTCACTCACTCGCGGTCCCAGCGTCGCCAGAAAGTTAAGGAAGGCTCCCCACGTACAGCCTCAGGTTGAATTGGTGTCAGAACCGGTCTTGGGTTCTGAGGAAGTGATCGAGGAAGCGTTCCTAGGTGTATTTTGCGATTTGATATACGGAGGCGGATGGTCGGATATGGAGCACGTTGAAAAGGTTGACAAGGAGTCCAACTGGGCTTTGGTGAGTCTAACCGCCTCGCAGCTGGTTCTGGATAATTCTGAAGCGTGTCGTCATGAGGTTGAGTTCAAGGCGCTCCCAGCCAACGAGACCTCTGTCAGGCCTGGCGTCGATCCACGCACAGCAACGACGGTAGTGCTATTCGAAGAATTCATACCAGCAGAGTATAAAGAGAATCTCATGAAAGACACTGCGACGAGAAGCCAGTCCCCCTTTCGTTCCTCGCTGTCGATCAAATCACGGCGATGAAAGGCGTCAAGATATATATGAGCACCGTGAATGGGAGGTGCAAAGATTTACTAATTTTACTTACCAATGGGTTTCACATTCCTCTTCTGACCCCCTACGAGTGTATGCCTGGTCTCAGCCGATGCTGAGTAGTCGACTAATCGATTTCAAGGAACTCACAGTTAGTCGCGGCGTATCCTTCGCTGCCTGTGATCCTAAATCGCCGTCGATTAGTCTCAATCCTCGGAGGACCTTCTCTAGAATATCCCAAATACTGATGACGAAACCGAATGATTGATTTTCCTATTACGTAGCCCGGACCTTAACCCAGGAGCAACCCTCCAGACGTAACACAGTCCTGTAGATCTCCACGTAGTTGATTTCCGGAAAAACTGGCAGAATAATTTTTAGCGTGATGTCTTGAACATGATCGGATGAGAGGGGCTGCGAGGGTGTGAAACGTCGACCTAGAGCAGTACCTCGCCACCAAGCTGGAACGGATAAAGCAATGGGAGATGTTACAACCAATCTCTCCATAGTTGGACTGAAGCCGATATAGCGACAGACCAGAGAACTCATCTGGGGATGCGGGGAAACATGAGTAATATGCAGGAATAGAATTCAGACTACATACCTCACGGGCTTCGACATGTTCCCTTGTAATAGCATCAACAACCAGTGTGAAGGAACGCAAATTCTGGGAGTTATCTGGTATAATGTCTCGAAGGTGGCTCCCGAAGTCAGGGAGAAAAATATGGTCCAAGAACACCAACATGAGTTCCGCCACGCGTTGTCCCGTCTGTCGTAAAATGGGTTTTAGGACGGCTTGATGCTCTGGGTTGGAATAGTTTATTCTGCTAACGTGGAGTTGCTCTAGGATGCAGTCCTGAGGCCAGTTGAGGAGCCCGGCGAATCGGACGTCTGTCTTCAAGGAACGCAGACGACCTAAGTCAAGTTTCTCAACAGCAACGCTGGCGTTATCGTCGATGCTATCGTCGTCGTCTCGGTAGAACTCGACGGAAGGTACACTTATTTTCACTGGGTGGTTGAGTTGAGTTGTTTGAGGGGCTTCTGCGAACACGCAGCGGTAAATGCACAACTCCTCCAGTGCACATCATTGCACGCCAGTGCTCGTTTTCTGTAAGACAGTTGGAGAGCGTGAGTCGGCGCATGTTGATCGTATGCTCGAAGATGGAGGTATAGCGCTCTGCCAAAGCGCTGACTGCCGGTGAGTTATTACTGTATCGTAACACTACTCCACGAAGGTTGCACTCCTTGACGCACTTGAGGGTCCAGAGAGCGAGATCCTCGCGAGCAGAAATGCGACTGAACCACGAGGCTTCACGCAAAGTTGAGGGATCATCGTGCTTGTAGTACTCACGACCGACAAGATCGACGCGTTCGTAAATGCGGGGGAGCGCGATGTGACAGAAGAGTTTGCACGCGCCGGAAAACCTAGTAAGTGTCTTCTTTTGCTCCAGAGAGAGCTTCCGGCCTAGGGGCGCAAGTCTCTCGAGAATTTCCAGGTAGATTTCAACCGGGAGAGTTGGAAAGCTGGGGTGGTCAACGGAGCGTTCCGGCACTATGTTTATTTTACCAGTCAGGCATCTTTCACGACGATACTGGAGTATCAACTCACCCGCCCATCGAAACGACATGACAGTATAATGCTGAATCGCTGAAAGTTGGGGTGTCGCAGTCGAGAGGGAACAATTTGTCTCCTATCCAAGTGTTTGGTCTGTCCCAGGTGGCGCCGTGACCCAGGGTTTGGGGACCCCCGGGGACCCCATGTGCACGAACTTTGACTGATGACAAGTGCGGAGAGACGAAGACAGCTTCCCTCACAAATTCACGACATTCAAGACCCATGGAATTCAATGGGAAGGTCCTCAGCACGGATACGGATAACGGGTACGCGTCAATATAGGTACGCACTACGTACCATAGCACTGAACTGGCAACAAGTACTAATGTAACAAAGGCCGGTGGGTAGCCTAAATTCTCAATCGAATAATGAACAGTAGAGATGTTACAGAAAGAAAGAGCATGATAATGTCAGGTAGTTGTCAAGGAAAAGGAGTGGAAACAGCTCTGGTGGTGCTCGTGACACGTGCAATTTTGACTGTCTGGCTCCGTGACACTGCCGAGCGAGGCCATTTTTTTATTGATGATAATCAAATGTTACTGCAGTTTGATCAACTGTATAACCCTAAATATGACGACTGAAGTACTGACCCAGAATGATTTCTCACGGAACTAGCACGTCAACCCAGGAGGCACCTTGTAGACGTATAGCACCCCCATAAATCTCCACGTAGTTGATATTTGGGAAAGCCGCCGAAATAAGTGGTAGGGCATTCTGTCGCAAATAATCGGGTGAAGGTTGCCAAGGGTTCAATGGACCGAATCTTAGCCGCATGCTGTCTGAAACGTGAGCTTGTACAGTCAGACTCTCCATAGTCGGACTGAAGCCGACGCAGCGACAAATAAGGTCACTCATCTAGGCATGCGAAAACATCAATTGCATGTAGGAATAGGATTTAGACTACTTCATACCTCGCGAGGCCGAAGGCGATCCACTGTTATAGAGTTCACAATCAAAGTGAGCGAACGCAAGTTCTGAAAGTTGTCGGGTAAACTATCCTGAAAGTAGTCCTTGAACTCGAGTAGGATAGGTTTGAGGAACGACAACTTGAGCTCCACCACAAACCGCGCCGTTTGTTGTAGGAAGCGTCTTAGGGTAGAGCGGGTAGAGCGATGCTCTGGATTTACATACCATGTGTCAAGGTGGAGTTGCCTCAGGGCGCAATCCTGAGGCCAGTCGAGGAACTTAGCGAATGAGAGGTCTGTCTTGAGGGAACGGAGACGGCCCAAGTCGAGTACCTCGGCAACAACACGGCTATGAAAATCGCCCTCGTAAACCTCAATAGAGGACACTCTAAGTTTCGGTGGCTGGTTGATTCGAGTCCCACCTAGTTGAATGGTCTCTGTGAAGTGGCATCTGTCAAAGACCAATTCCTCCAGCCCGCCCAATTCCATTATTGCACGCCAGTGTTCATTTGTTATGAAGCATTCGGAGAATGTAAGTCGGTGGATGTTGGTCATATACCTGAGGCTGGAGGCGTAACGTTCGGCAAAAATACTGACAGCCCATGATTCCTCAGATTCTGACAGCCAGTTGTGGAAGTTGCACTCCCTGACACACTTGGCGGCCCACAGAGCGAGATCCTCACGAGCAACGATACGACCGCACAACGAGGCCCCCCGGTTGGAGTAAGCGTTGTCATGCCGGTAGTATACACTGCCCACCACGCTGACGTGTTCGTAGATGCGAGGAATTGCGATGTGGCAGAAGAATTTGCACGTGCCAGCAACCCTTGTAAGAGTCTTCGTTTGCTCTGGGGAGAGCTCCTGGCCAGGTGGGGCAAGGTGCTCGAGAATTTCTAAATAAATTTCGAGTGGGAAAGGCGGAAGGCTGCGGTGGCCAACACGGTGCGTTGGAACTGGATTGCTGGTCAGACGCAAGGCTTTCGCGGATTGATCAAATATGCACTCACTCGCCCATCGAAACGACATAAGATGAAACTGAACGCCGCGGTGCCACCAAGCACTGTCGCTTCAGACTCCGCATGGGTAAATTGCAATTCCAGAGCTTTTTCGGACACATGCCACTCACGTGATGAATAAGCATAGGCAGCCAAGTGACAACTCGCTTGTCAGTAACCTACACGGTCACCACATCCCGACCCCGCTGAAATCCCGAGAACCAGCAGCGACATGCTTCCACGAACAATGGATTTCGGCTGTTTTGAGACAGGTCCGGCCTGCACGTGGATCGCCGTGCTTCGTTGGCACGAGTCAAATATGCGTAGGGCCCAGTGTATAGTGCCCGCTCAAGTCTCTCTTTGTTGCGGATCTTCACACTTGCTCGGACATGTCTCTTCCAAGCACTCAGCGTGTTGCTCAGTTTCAAAGATTCGGTGAGCCAACCAGGATCCTCACCGATTACCCAGTCCCAAATCCTGCCACCCTCTCCCCTAACGAATGTCTTGTCAAAATGGAATACGCCGGTGTATGTCATACGGACTTGCACGCACGGGATGGCGATTTGGCGATGAAGCCCACTCTGCCCCGGGTTGGCGGCCATGAGGGTGTCGGCACGGTCGTTGCCATCGGCTCAGGAACCACTGATAGCCCCATCAATATTGGTGATAGGGTTGGCTTGAAATTTTTAGCGCGGACGTGTTTAAAGTGCGAGTGTTGTTGCAGAGGCTCTGAACTCCGTAAGTCGACCAGTTCTGTAGGTACTCCAATCTTCACACCCCACACCAGTTTGCGCCTCAGTCTCCATCCACGGGTTTACTGTAGACGGCTCATTTGCAGAATACGCTGTAAGTGATCCCGCACCTTTGAGGTCTATTAGCATGACGTGAGATGTGTTCTTTTATTTGAGGTCGCATGGACGGACTATGTTACCCCGATTCCCAGTTCTGTTGATAGCGCCGCTGTGACGCCTTTCTTGTGTGCGGTGAGTCTCTAGTCTTTGTTATCACGTTCTTTTCAGTTGTATGAACGTGACCAGGGTGTTACAGTCTACAAAGGCCTGAAACACATTGTCCGTCAACCAGGCGACTGGATTGCTATACCCGGTGCGGGGGGAGGATTGGGACATTTAGGTATGTCCGCCGATTCCTGAACCCTAACAACGATCTCAACACCATACAGCTGTTCAATATGCCAGACATATGGGCTTCCGCGTGATTGCTATCGGTCAGCAGTTTACTTCCCGGTTCCGGCGGAAGTCCCTGACCCGTAGGCAGATAGTGGCAAAGCAAAGCAAGACTTATGTCTTTCCCTTGGCGCTGAGGAGTGGATTGATTTTAGGGAGAGCGGTGCCAACCTTGTAGATGATATTACGGCTGCAGCTGATGGGAAGGGTCCTCACGCAGCGTTGGTAACCGCTGGATCCGTATGTCTGCTCTCCGTCGTCGATTAGCCATTTTTCCAAATATCTTGCCAGGTAGAGCCTTTCAATCAAGCCCTCTCCTACCTCCGGCCCGGCGGCACCCTCGTAGGTGTTGGGCTGCCCGCTGCCTCCTTCGATATCCCTTTTGGGGTACTCATGGGAAAGGTGCGCAACTCGTTGGATTTTAGACGTACGCGGCTGAAACGTCTTCAGCAACTTAAAATTTCGTGGTCTGCGTTAGGGTAAGATGCACAGGTCTTACTGAATTCCGTAACACTGGGTCTGATATGCTCATGTTGTGATAGATCCCCGCAAGACACCGTTGAAGCCATTGACTACGCCGCGCAAGGCAAAGTGAAGTGCCAACACTCTGTTAGACCCCTTGAAGATCTCGACAGGTATGTGATGTCCCTTCCACCAGGTTCGCTCTTGATCTTTATGTTCTTGTTCAGCATTTTCGCAGACCTGAGGAGGGGTGATGTGGCTGGAAGGGTTGTCATCAAGTTGTAGCTTTCGTGATAGGTACTTGGTACTTGTAGAGAACAAATCGCTACACCTGTCGCGTAAAGCTAAGCTTGGAAACAAACTGTATGTATGTATAAGATATTTTAGTCTAGTGGGGAATCGGGGCCATGCCCGTTTCTGCGATCCGTTTCCGTTTCAGAAGCTAGGAGTACTGTGCTGCCATTTGTTGCACAACGTCCCAACTATTATCGGTGGAACCTGAATAAGCTTCTCCGGAATCTGATAGTTGCTTATCCCACTCCTCCCCGATCCCAAGCATGATATCCGAAACCGTGGTAGCGTTGTACGACGTGCCATTTTTCTTAGTCTCGACAAGGTATTGCACGAAAGCTTCCCAGCGTCGAGCATAGTATCCACTCACAAGTCCGCTCCATTGCTTAGACGCGTAATCGTTGATTTCTCCAGTGGGACCCCAAAGGGTAATCTGATTGCGGGCATTATACTCCAGATATGAGGAGATCGTCGTATTACCACGCGACCACGCCTCCGCCGCGCCGATCCATTTGGCGAGAGAGAAGTGCGAATTCGTGAGAAGCACACGGTCGAGGTCGGAAATCAGTTGCCGGAGAGGCTCTGCTGCTCTGGAAACATCATCCTCAGTTGACGTCGATGAATTGTACACCGTGATGAGGGATTGGTAAATGTCAATGAAGCGGTTTACAAGCAACTGGCGGGTGATATCCACAAGATCGTACTGATATTCCGGCACAGATATCAACCCTTCTGACTTATGTCCTGCCTCAATGAGCATCTTCAAGGCGGGCACCACCGTGGTATTGGTATCGTAGAACAGGAGAGTTGGAAGGACTTCGGTACGATTGACGAGGCCAGAGAGCGCAGGCTCTAGTTCTAATATGCTCTTCACAGTGGCCTGTGAAGATGGATCTGTGTTGCTATAAACCGTGGAACTCAGCAGTTGCCACGCATCGACGGCTGCAGAAGGAAGGTCTGGCGTATAATATCTCCTTGAGGTCCACGCTGTAACGTATGCAGCCCTGTCGAGCGCATCTGACGACCATGCCTGGTCAAGTAAGACGTCATACACAAGTTCGTTGCCTTCGAGCCCCTCGGGTGTTAAACCCATACCAACCATCGTGCTTCCGGGCGGCAACAGAGCCTCGATGGGGGCGGCGGTGACATTGATAAAGTTTCCTTCCATACCCTGGTTCCCTCCGAAGTCGTGCAATTCGCACCAGATCCACTGTTTACCGAAGTATGAGCTAAGTCGTTGCCACTGCGGATGAGCCTCGCTGTAAAGGTCCAAGATAATCATGCTATCGTTTCCAGGAACACCTCCGAGATATGCCTGTACACGTTCGTTGGTCCAAAAGGTTTCCGAGCTGAAGAACAACCAGCCTTGCATGAGCCAGACTGCCTGTGGATCGGCACTTTTCAAACTCGCAAATGTAGCGGACGAAATGTTGGCCAGGTATGACGGACTGCCGCTGTAGGGGTTATTCTCGTTATATTGATCCAATGTAAAGATGTGGGAAACGTTCCCGTATGCTGCTGACTGCTTGTCGATGAATGACTTTTGTAGTGTAGCAAACAAAGGGTCGAACGGTTCCAAAAAAGAGTCGTTGGTATATATGGGCGGGAAACCACCCCACTGGCCACCGACGACCACGGATGCGTTGGGATATAGCGTTGCGAAAGTGCGAGGAACGAAACCAGTAAATGAAGGGAGGACAGGGGTCATCCCAAGCTCTACCATCCGTGGAACCAGTTTTTTCTGAAGTGCAAATTGGTCGTCTATCCATTGCCTGGGCGGCTCGCCCATCCAGCTACCTTGTATGTTGCCAAACCGGTTCCACGCTTGGAAGGCAGGTCCAGAGAGGAAGTCCGCGATGTCGGCTTCTGAAAGTCCAGCCTCCAGGAAGACCTCCACAAGGATATACTCGTAGCCAACCCAGGCAAGGGGCAAGTTGATACCGCGTAAGGCCATCCAGTCGAGAAGCAGTTCCCAGTCCTCGAAAGCGTAAAAAGCAGTCGTATAACTAAATGTCACCGTATTGAAAAAATAGCGGTAACGAACGACAGAGCTGCGCGTGACTGGTTTTCCAACCGATGGCAGTGGGTCCGCGATCTGATCAAGTCGGGAGCCCGTCCACCAGATGTCCACGCCTCCGAACTCAGTGACATAGCTGCAGTTCCAAGATCAGGGATCCCAGAAAGAGCGGTTTCACAGGGAAAGCGTACGTGTAAAGGCCTCGAGTACATGCACTTATCGAGTTGCATTCTATGTCGATCTTCGCGCCACAACCATCATCCTGTGAAGTAGTGTCTCTCAGGGTGAAAGTGTCGAGAGCGGTGGTATTCCCGGGTGTTAGGGCGAATCTGAATGCCCCAGCATGTTGGGGAATGCGTCTGCTAACAAGATCGTACAGTCCCTCAATACTGGCATTATGAGAAGCCGAATGAGTCGGGAAAGCGAGGCTCAAATTCCCTAGCGTGGCGAGAGCAACTGCGAGCGGGACGATGAGAGCTTTCATGATTTCCCGAGTGAAATGATGGACCAACATATAGGCTCAAGGTACTCTTCTGTTCGAACAGGCTTCCACGGGTACCGCTTTGGCAAGAAATGCAAGATTTAAAAAAAGCTCAGGCTGACATGGGAGTATCGTACTAAAAATGCGCAGGATGACCCAAGGCCCGTAGAGAATTGGAGGGACATCATATGGTAGACGTTACGGCCACACGTACATACCGCAGTAGCATCAGAAAGCTGAGACCGCGAGATACGATCGCGCATGGATAGCAGCACGGAGGAATCTGCGCATAGAAAACTACGACTGCTGATCACCAGAGCTCGTCTCCTTCGATTTTATGAACCGTTTGGGCATCTCTTCGACGACTCGTGCCACTCTACGCCGCTCGGCTTGCAGATTCCTCTGGCAGATTGTCCTAAGAACACGCGGAGGGTACGTACGTCATGCTGTACATGACCTAGCGACACCACACCTTACCACGATCCTAGTGAGATGGCCATGAAGGTCCCCACTGCCCAATTGGATGCCACAAAGGGGGCTTGCGAGATGCGTGGTCAACGATGGTATATGTGACGAAGGTTGTCGAGGGAAAACAACGTACTTGCACTGATAGCCCTTATTACTCCTACCCCCGCACCGCTCGCAATCCCAGTCAGTAAACTGTGTCGTGCACAAGGCATTTCTCCGAGCCGCTGAAAATCATCGACAATGGATATTCGCTAGCTTTCGCCCAATATGATGATACATGATGTGACCTATCGAAGAGCACGAAGTGAAATACATACCTTACATGCTTCCCACACATCTTGCCAGTAGTTTCCCGTTGTCTCTGTCTTGTAAATCGGTCTTCGCGAATGGTTCGGTGGAGGTGAAGCAGTTTGGGTGATGTCGTCGGACATGCTGCGTGTTTTTCTGTGCAGGGCGGCTACGAGTTTGAGTCTTTGTTTTCCGTTGTTTGGCAATGCCTAAGGTCCATTATTGTGGTTCACTTGCTGTTTCCTTTAATCCACTAATGACCCAGCCGAACGTACAGGAGCTTGCAGGTGCCTAAGGATCGTCGCACGGGATGTCAAGAGGTTTGAAAAATGTTCCCTCACCCGCCAGCATGGAGGCTATAATTTACCTGTCTAATCGTGCGTTAACGGGCCGTCAATGCTCGGCTAGACAGGTAATTTCAGCAGCAGCACCTGCTGCGGGATACCATCAAAGAGTTGGCACGTGTGGAGAGTGTGGTCTTTTCTCAAGTATCTTCACTTATTTTCCAAATTCACTCCATGCATATATGGCCTAGATTTACTATCAATGAAAGTTTATAACGCGTCCCGCGTCGCTGGACTTTCCCTGTCACTCACAGCGTGACACACGTGGGTGACCTAGTATATATGTTCGAAGAGCTTAGAGTCATTGACTTGATACTGCTTACGATCTACCGGGTTATGGGTCCTAGAAGGCGAGTATGTACTTGCTGCAGGCTGGAGGGAGGGAGTGCCTGCAACTAGTGTGGAAGGGATTCAATAGTACATACTTGCAGTGTACGGGCGACAGTTATAGGTGGTAACTAGATCATCTTCGGCGGCTAAGCCTGACGAGCAGGGACCAGCTAAACCAAGTACTTATCATAGACCGTTGCAAGGGTCATGGCCGTCATGTCGCGTTGAGCTCTCCACCCCCCCTTGTCCTGTCATAACAATCCAACGTCACACTTGCCAAGAACCCTGGTATACATTGTTCCTCGCCAACCCAGTAGTTCATAAGCTCCGGGAGGTCCTGTGGCCCACCCTCGCCCTGCGCAACCAGTTGCATTCGTGCACCGTCCGCGTGACCTTGATTCTGTGGCTGGAACACAAACGACGCGGAGAGGTCATAGATCGAGGTCAGTCGCACTTGCCCATTTGGGTAGAAAGCAAGCTTGAAGCCCAGTATGGATGTGATAGCCTCTCTGAACTCTGCACTCTTTGCTGAAAAGACCTTCAGTTCCAAGGACAGACGATGTGAGTGGGACAGGCAGTGTGCGGGCCAAAAGAAAGAGTGTACCTGTTGAAGCCGCAGTAATCGCTTCTCTTTCTGCTTAACCGTTTCCTCGAGCTCCTTTTTCTCACTGTCGAGGACATCCCAACTTTCCTTTGGAATCAAGTCATCTCCTTTCGAAGTCGATACCACTGACTCGACCACGGTAGCGTTGTTTTCAAGGTCCCTTAAACGCTTGATCAGGGCCTCATTCTCGTTCTTTAGTCTGTCCAGCACGGACTGCCGGAGGTCGTTCCATTGTTGGGCTGGGTTGTCCCGGAGGCAAAGGACTCGCATGCCAGGTGGGACATGGTTACCTGCCCCTATTTGCCCTCTGAGCTCCCATAGTGTCTGTTCCAAGTCTTCCACCTTGTGTTCGTAAGCATTGATGGTTGTGCGGGCCTCCTCAAGGGCTAGCGAAATGGATATCCATCAACATAAACAACAATATACCATATCGTGTGCGGTACCTTTAGAGGCTTCGACAGCGGCGGACTTGTGTTGCTCGAGCTCCCTTGTGAGTTCCTTGGGGGACCGCCGGATACCGTCCACAGCGGCTTCTGCATCTACACCATCGAGAGCTTCCTGTAGTGTACTATTGAGAGTTTTATAGTCACTAAGAGACTGTTCTAGTTGTTGAATGCGTTGGAGGAGGGGATTATCTTGCTCAGCAGCATCCCGAACACCTTCAGCCACATAACTTGCCTGTGCAAAAAGTGAGATATTTGGGCAGCATCGATGCCATACGTACCACCAATGCTCGCAAAAACCCCGTTTCTCGTTCAGCAAGCTGAGCGCGCTGTTCTCGACGTGTGACCTTGGCATTCAGCGCACTGACCTCTGCCTGCAGTGTACTGACGGTAGATTGTGCTTCCGAAAGCATTTCTTGCGTTCTTGTTAACTCGGCTTCTCGACTAGACAGGGCTGCAACGGTAGCGCCGTGCTCTTCAAACAGGCGGGCATGAGTTAATCGCAACTCGGAAAGGCTCTGGACAAGTGAAAGTGACGAATCAGACTGCATGCCTGGTTCTGTTGACTTGTTTGCCCTGAGGTAGATGTCGGTGGACAGTCATGGGGAGAAACATACGCCTACCATTCTTGCCGTTCTCGTCTGGCAGCTTCCACCTGTGCTTCAAGTAAAACAACGCGTTCCCTCAACTCCTCCGTGACGGTAACCTTCCTCTCGAGAATGTGTTTTTCCTCTCGCAAAATTTCAATATTCGCATGCCTGTCTTTGTATCTCCCCAACTCCGCGTTGAGTTTAGCATTCGTAGTCTCCAGCGAGCGCATGTGTGCAGCCTGGCGATGCAGCTCATCCCTGATAACGACCCAACCCTGATCGTCGTCGTGCCGATTCGAAGGCGGAGCGTTCGCACCTTCGAGGTCGTCCAATTTTTGTTGTAACGTCTGCACGGTTGCCTCCTTGTCTTCCACGAGGGCCTTGTATTCTGCAAGTTCCTGTTCGAGTTCATTATTCCTGCGTGCCAGAGAAGTTGTCTGAGATGATTGTGACGCAGATAACTGAGCATAAGAACGTTTCAAAGCAGAGTACTCTTCTTCCGTTTCTATGTATTTGTCCCGCAGCGTGGCTAGAGATTCTCGAAGATCGCGGAGGTCCGCTTCTGCTTTGCGCTACACGTTCGCATCAGTTGTCAGTATCCGCATGAATTATTATGAACGCACTCTCTCTTCTGCACTCGAAGTACGCTCGCGTTTCTTCTCTTCCCGCTCGGCTTGCTCTCGCTCTGCAAGGAATCGTCTATCCTGTTCCAACCTCTTGATGCAACTTTCCCTATCTCGGAGTTTCGCTTCAGCCTCAGCCTTGCCGGTCTGGGCTGCTAGGAGTTGTCGTTCAAGGGAGGCGTGCGCCATCGTCGAGGAAAAAGCCTGCGAGCGTTGCTGGCGTTTTGCGGTTGAGTGCTGAGGATCTGCAAACGAGACAAGGGAAAAAAAGAAGAAGCAAAACATATGATGAGAGCACGCTGAAGGGACTCATGAGAAGTACTCACCGCGCTCCAGCTCGGCCATAAGAGAGTCGCGTTTTGAGGATGTCGCCAGTCGGGCCCCGGCCAACAGCGACGCACGTGAGAGCGTGCTCGACGACGTCCGCCCCGCACCAGAAGACGACGCGCCGCTGCTCATTGGAGTCCTAAGCAAAAGACCTGCTGCTAGTACTTTATCGAGCTGCTGCCAGCACCAGCAATTGAAGCCACTTGGCAAGGATTCCAAACGGGGAAACTGGACTAGCTGTGGTGGCTCTGCACAGCCAGTGCAAACGCCGACGGCAAAGTTTCACCACGGAATATTACACCGCAGTCATGTCCGACAAGGCCAAGGACGGCAGCGACTATGAGGACGATGCACAGATCGACGAATCCTACGATGAACTCGATCCAGAACCGCAGGTGAACGGTGGCAGGCGCCGCAACACAAGAGAGAAGAACAAGGAGGGTGGTTATCAGCTAAAGAACGTTCTCAAGCTGCCTCGGGCTACGACGTACTCGACGCAGGCTGTCTATGGCAAGTATACCATACTATCCACTGAAGCTTATGCTCATGCACCGGTTCAGACCAGGTACACGCTGGAGATATTGACCTCTCCCCCGAGTACCAACGAGGTTCATTTCCTCCACCGTACACCAGTATTTCATCTCATGGCGTGCCTCGTTAGATGTCGTTTGGCCAGATACGAAACAAATTGGTCTGATAGACTCTATTCTTCGTAACTTTTACATCCCGCCTGTCATATTTGGTGCGACCATGGTTTTCTGATATGCCCTTTGCCGCCGTGTCCTGACCTTGTGTGAATACTATCAGTAACCCACCAGCACGACGATGGATCAGAGACTAAGACCTGCATAGACGGAAAGCAACGCCTTACATCAATACAACGGTATGACTCTTTGCGGTCATACACATCTTAGTACTGACGGTTGTATTGTTGCCGGCAGATTCATAGACGGAGAGGTCAGTATCTTGTTTTTATTTTTACTCCTTACATTTAGCTCTTCTATCACTGTATAGATTCCCCGTGAGTCCTTGTTCCTCTCTCCGCTGTTGTACGACAGACGTTAATTTTTTTATATGAATAGACAAAGATCCGTAAGTTGCCCGTCCCGACTTATGTCCCCCTGTGACCGTAAGTTCCGCTAGGCAAACCGGAGACAAATACTACTACAAGAAAACTTCTGCATCACAGGGCAAGGGTTCAATGCTGTTACCCGACAAATACAAGCGTCTCTTTGCCAACAAACAAATTGTCTGCATAGAGTATCAAGATTTGCCTGACGCCGACGAACGAGAGATATTTCAGGTATTTTCACTACTCTTGCAAGTCTTATTCTGTATGTGACGATGTATGTCTCCACCCCAGAGGGTCCAATTGGGAATGGCGCTCACGCCAGCGGGTCAGTATGCCATACTGCTTCCACTTTACCGCCGCTAAGATAACCTGCACACGTCTATAGAGAAACTCCAAGTTATCAACTCCCCAATGGCATCAGTTGTCCGGTCGATCCAAACACAGTACTTCGAGTCCAATAGCCCGCTTGCTGGAGACGAACTCGATTGGGACCGCTCGCGTGGCGGTGACTTCCGGTGTATAACCCAAGCATTATATCTCATCTCCAAATATCCACGCCAAGCCTCACTCGGGTCGGTTTTGCAACTCGAGAAGTGGTTGCAAAACCCCACCTCCCAACCTATGCGTAAAGGAAGGAGCAAGGCGAAGGGCAAGGCGGATGTTGAGGGTGGATGGAACGAAGAAGAGGATGATCTCTCCAACGATGCTTCGTTTTTGGACAATATTCACTCGACTTTCCGAACTTTCTCTCAACTGGTGGGCGACGACACGCTCAGGCCCTTGTTCCTTAGGGATGACTGGCGTGTTGCCCCCATCGAGTTTGTGATGATGTGCCTACTCATCTCGATCGAGAAGGACAAACTAACTCTTAGGGGGATTGTAGAACGGATTAGTGAAATGCGGGTGAAGACGAGGGCAGAGCACACTGATATTCGAAGCAATCCGCGAGTGGCGAAGACGATGTTTGATTTCATCGGTAGGGGGTCTCAGGTCAACGGTGGTACTAGTGGTCCGAAACGGAAGCGGGGGGCTAGTGCTGACGAGGATGATGAGTTGCAGAGGAAGTCCAAAGAGCAAAAACCGGACGTGGTCGCCGCGAACACAGTACGGAGTCCCCGAGTTCTTCCCCCACCCCGACCGGGATTCACTGGTACTTTTGGGTCATCACCAGCTCCCGGCCCACCTTCCACTCCGTCTCGGACCGTGGCACCGTCTTCGTCTACACCGTCGGTTATCCAACCACCGCGTCCAACGCAGGTGGATCGACTTCAAGTCGTGCGGGACGCCAAGCGCAGTGTGGCTGGTTCGTCAACTCTAACGTTCCGACATTTCCAGCCACCTTGAGATGACAATCTCAGGGTACGAGCACCATCTATATTACTTGTCCGAATACTTTGTCCCTGCCTGTACGTGTCGCACTGTTTCTTCACAGTAGACATGCATGTCCACAGGTGGGCATTTAGCGATATCCGTACGTCTTGTTAATGTCAACTGCAAGTCTTCTCATGCGTGCTTTGGGTTTTGATATTAAGTGCGGCAGCGTCATTCTGCTCCACAACTCTGGAATCACGCAGTCTCGCCTTAGGAATTGAGCGCACCTTCTTGACTGTATACGGACTCCGGTCAAACCCCGCTGATGATATTTGTCCTTTTCTTTGGGGATTGCTCCGTCATGAAATTACAGTACTCGATTGCGATTTTCAGCAGTGCCGGCGCGTTTGTAAGGACTCCGAACAAGTTTCACGGCTCTACTCTGACGTGGAGTGAGACGATCCCCCCCCCCCGTAAGTTGCTGTATTAGTTTGAAAGTTTCCTGTGAAATACGAAAATAACAGTGGGAGCCGCACATGGGATGCCGTCGTTGGGTGCGGTCTCCAAATATTGTTCCTTGGTGATTATCTGCTTTCCAGTCGTGGTTCATGGTGTGTTATCAAGTTCAAGACGAGCTGTTGCTCAACACTACGCCGCGTCTGGCGGAACGCACGCTGGTACTTGGTCGCCCCCATGAGGACAACGTTCCGCAGCGAGTCGGTGAGGCTGGCCACCAGTGGGTCACATCTGCTGAGTAGGATGGATGTGGAACACGATTGACATGAGACCATTATCATTGGTATACGTATTGTGGAGATAAGACAAGGACCACATGTGTACGAAGCCACAGTGTACATGTTCCTGATGAACATGTGAAATGTTAGTGGACGCAAATCGCCTGGAGCTGTGCCGGACCTATACATAGTCGGCCGTAAGTTTAGCAACGATCGAAACACATGTCAGACTGTGATACCCAAATCGTGCATTTTCACTGCTACTAACTTCCGAGCATTGCGGGAATCCGTCCGCGTCGTCCATCTTGTTCCTATGAATTTTGGAGTCGCTATAGTTCCAAGCACAAGTGTTGAACGTGTGCAGTGGACACCACTGCTGAAGTTGGTATCAAGTTTCACGAAGATTTTGCAACTCGTCTGTAGGCTTCATTCGTTCCTCTGCAGACGATCCCAAGCGACGAACAGGCGCCCAGCACGATATATTGAACTCTACTTGTCCCCGCGTGAGAGGGCTCCATCAAAATAGAAGCCAGGGGAGTTGCCAAACGCCAACGCAAAAACTTCTTGCTGCAGTTGTCGTCACGTGAGTCGAGAGTAGCGTTTTACTTCGCTTCGAAACTGTACTAATACATATTAAATACCTCAACAGGGCACTCCAAATGGACCTCCTGCGGCGTCTTTGCAGAAATGAGGCAGTCGACAGAAGCTCGAGGCTTTATCTGTCTTATTACCGTAACCGACACGTGCACGGAGAAGTGCACATGCTCAGATATGGAGCTGGCACGGCCATGCGATCATGGGATGTGTTCATGCTTAACCGCGTGAAGCAGAAATAGATAGACGTCGTTGCAAACCATTTTGGATATCTCGGCTCCCAGCGTTAGTTGGTCCACCGCGTGCTCGTTTTCCCCTTATCACCAATTTGTCTGCGCACTCACTAGATTAAAGAAGATTTTCCCCCCCTGTGACTACAAATATTTCAGTCACCCGCTTACGGATGGATCTCGCTTCTCCCCCACTTCTCCTCTTGCCCAGCCTGCTCGTCTCACCATGTCAAGCGAGCTGGAAGATGGTCAGTACAGCCATGACACAGAGAAAGCGGTTCCCGTAGACCCCAAGGAAGCTGGTACATATCATTCCCTCCCTCTCCCCTAAAAAAAGACATCTTATCTCCACAGAGCACATCCTAGAGAATGTCGCCTACTTTGACGACCCTAACCTCGATCGTGAACATGTCCTGGAGGGTGTCCTTGGTTGGTTTACTACACTCGCCGACACCCAATGATGTCTTACTCGTCTCCACAGAGGACGATTCGCCGTACCCGGAAGTGCGCTCCGCCGTCGCTAACACCGACGACCCGGATATCCCTGTTTCTACGTTGCGTGCCTACGTGATGGGTCTCTTCTGGGCGATCCTCATCTCTGGCCTCAACCAATTTTTCTACTTCCGCTATCCCTCTGTCACCATCGCCAACTATGTCGGCCAGTTACTTTCATTCCCCATGGGTCGTGCGTGGGCAAAGGTTGGTACCGCCGCGCTCCTTCCGCTATGGCATATGTGTAATTCGCCCATCCGAACAGTTTGTGCCGAACTGGCGCATTTTCGGTTATCAACTCAACCCCGGTCCGTTCACTATCAAGGAACATGTTCTTATCACCATCATGGCCTCTGTTGGTGCTGCTTGTGGGTGTTCCAGTTTCCAACCAGGAAATGTGGATTAACTCTTGATCTTTTTTACAGCTGCATATGCCGTTAGTAATTCCTTCCTGGTTACCTGCGCTTTATTGGAGCTTCTTTTTTATCCTAGACGGACATTGTCGCCGTTCAGCGGGTGTACTACGACCAGAATTACAATTTTGGATGTGAGTATGCCGGGCTTGCCATTCGCCATGGCTTCCGAAGACTTTACTTATAAATGTTTCCGCGCTTCTTCGGGCCGGCTACTACACGTGTACGTTCAGACCAGTGGATGATCGTCATGTCTACTCAGATGATTGGCTTTTCTATCGGAGGTATCCTGCGACGTTTCCTGGTCAATCCCCCCTCAATGAGTATGTACTAGTTTCCACTCAACTACACCTGAATCAACTCCAGCTTTGTAGTTTGGCCTATAAACCTTGTGACGTGTGCTCTCTTCAACACACTGCACTCTCAGGTATACACGGGCATAGGTACCCATGGCGGTATCTCCCGCGAGCGCTTCTTCTTCTATGTCTGGTTGGCAGGCGTTCTCTGGTACTTCTTCCCTGGCTACATTTTCCAGGCCCTTTCCTACTTCTCCTGGGTTTGCTGGATCGCTCCGAACAACATCGTCGTCAACCAGCTCTTTGGTTACGTCTCCGGTCTCGGAATGAGTGTCATCACATTTGATTGGGCCCAGATCACCTACGTGGTTAACCCTCTTGCGACCCCATGGTGGGCCGCGGCCAACGTTGGCGCCGGCTTTGCATTCTTTTTCTGTGGGTTGCCTTCTGTTAGATAATCAGTGGCAAGTCACTGACCCCAAAAATTCAGGGCTCCTCGTTCCATGTCTTTATTACACCAATACTTGGTACAGCGAGTACTTGCCGTATGTGTGTTTCTTTCGTCTTGTAGTCCCGTTATCCACGCTTCCCACAGTATGTCGACGCGCACGTCTTATGACAATACTGGCGCACCGTATAATATCACCCGTATCATTAACGCAGATAGTTCCTTCAACATTACCGCTTACGAGGAGTACAGCCCCCTTTTCCTTTCGTAAGCGTTTCTCGCCCCATGAATGAAAGCACGCCTGATTTCTGTACCAGCACGACTTTTGCGCTTTCTTACGGGTTATCCTTCGCCTCGATCACTGCTACTCTCACGCACGCCTTTCTATTCTTCCGCAAGCAGATTTGGAGCCAAAGCCGTCGTTCAATGAATGAGCAGGCGGATATCCACGCACGGCTTATGGCCAAGTACAAGCAAGTTCCGGAGTGGTGGTACATGCTCATCTTCGGTTGGTAATGTTTTATTTCCTACTCGTTGAAAAGCACCTACCGCCCCCCTTCAATGTGTAGTGACCATGTTCGTGATCGGTGTCATCTCAATTGAGCTTTGGCACACTGAACTACCAGTTTGGGCATTCTGTCTCTCGCTCGTCATTGGTATGTGCCCTTGTCTGCGAGTACATTCGGAAACTGAGAGCTGTACATACAGCGTTTTTCTACGTCGTCCCTATCGGCATGATCCAAGCTATCACAAACCAACAAATCGGCCTCAAGTGCGATCATTTTGTTGCCGCCCGTTATTTACCCTCGTGTGTTCTGATTTATCGTGTCCAGCGTTATCACGGAGTTGATTATCGGCTATGCTCTACCTGGACGTCCAATTGCAATGATGTTGTTCAAGACATGGGGTTATATCTCCATGTACCAAGCCCTCGTCTTTGCGTCGGACTTCAAACTTGGACATTATATGAAGATCCCTCCGCGAACCATGTTTTGGTGTGCGTAACCTTGTTGGCCACTTTTTTTTTTAGCATTTCTCACCTGCGAACCTCATTCAACAGGTCAAGTTGTGGCCACCATGGTTGCTGGCACAGTCCAGCTCGGTGTGCAAGCTTGGATGTTTACCAACATTACTGACATGTGCAGCCCAACCCAGCCGGATGGTTTCATCTGTCCTAACACAGAAGTATTTGGCACTGCTAGCTTTATATGGGGTGTCATTGGCCCTCAGAGGCAATTTTCCAAGGGACAGGTGTACTACGGTATGTTTGCCTTGTGATTTTCCTCTTTTCTTCTTCAATGAAGTCAGTGCTCACCCAACAATACAATGTCAGGACTTCTATACTTCTTCCTTATTGGAGCGCTCTGTCCGTTTGCCGCATGGATTATCTCTCTCAAGTGGCCTCATAGTTTGATCCGCTATGTCAAGTGAGCATCTGTCTGTCTTACTGCCGTATCTGTGCGCCCGGCTCATGCATGTGCCTCAGCTTCCCCATCATCTTCAGCGGTACAGGTAATATTCCCCCCGCGAGCGCAGTCAACTACGTCCCGTGGACAATCGTCGCCTTCATCTTCAACTACGTCATACGTCGCCGTCATTTCTCTTGGTGGACAAAGTACAACTGTGAGTGAGATTTGTTCACCATTCGTAGCACGACACTGGTATTACAGTTGCTGACTCCTCACCCCTCCCAGACGTACTGGCTGCTGGCTTGGATTCCGGTCTCGCAGTGTCGCTCGTGCTTGTGTTCTTCATTTTGCAATACCCTGCGAATGGAACTATAGGCATCAATAATATTCAGAAATGGTGGGGAAATACCGTGTTTTTGAACACTGCGGACGGAAAAGCATTGCCTCTACTTCAGCCCCCTGCGGGTGGGACGTTCGGGTAAGTACTGGTTTTATCTTCTTTCGTTGCTTCCTTTTTTTTACTGAACACGATGCCGTGTATAGTCCGACGCAGTGGTGAAGGAGAGATGTACGAGTAGATTGCAAGTTAAGGGCTTTTACATGGTTTTATAAGGTGTTTGCCAACTTGTCTAGTGTAACTGACGATTTCATGTATGTACTACGAACTACGATGTCGCAATGCATGCGGTGACATGGCCCCAAAATGACATACTTTCGGTGTAAAATTTTGTATGGCCCGAACGACACTAGCCGCAGATAGAATTCGAGCCTACATTATGGCCCTTTTCATTTTCGCCGTGCGTAGACCGTCATTCATCTTGCCGGGCAGTGGTGCCTTTCACACAAATTCTTCGCGTCGATGAGCAAAAGAGAAGTTCAGGTTCGTACTTCGGAGAGAACACAGCTCCAAGTGTGCCCATTGTTACGTGTTCTTAAGACCATGGGTCCTTGCACTAATGGCCCGCTCCCTGGAAACGATCCACTCCTGGACACTGCTCATCGTTGGACGACGGTCGGGGTCTTCGCTCATCAGTTTGGCAGCCACGCTGAGGAGGAAATGACGATCAGGAGAGGGCTTGCAGTTTGAACATAAGACCTCCAAGGTTCGTCCGCAGCTCCACAGGTCGGCCTGGATGGGCTTGTACGAATTGCCGCGTTCGACTTCAGGTGCGATGTACCCTGCGGTACCGACTATGCCACGGAACTTTTGTTTGTCACTCTTCAAGCGGACAGCTGTGCTAAAATCGATGATGGAGAGACGACCACCTTGGGTAGGAATGACGATGTTCTCTGGTTTGAGATCCATGTGTGCGACGAGCTGGGCGTGCATGAATGCAACTCCCTCAACGAGTTGGCTGGCAGCGGACCAAAGATGCTCATCAGGCCTCTCAAGAGACGTGAGCCGACCTCCAGCGACGGGCATATATATCATTGTCCCGCTCCGCACCGGCCAGAACTCGGCTCCAGAGATGGTATGCATTGGAGACTGAAGACCGCTGAGGAATTGTAGAATCTCAACCTCCTGCTGCCGTGAGATTTCGATGAACTTGAGGTAGCTAATAACACTATCATCAGTCTTGCGACGGACAACAGCGAGATTCTCGTGCTGCAGTATGTGTCAATCAAGGGCATTGAATACACATAAGTAATAGACCAACCCCAAAGACAACGAAATCGACGGTGCACTCCACCTGCAGCAGGCGTTCTTGGACATCATCTGCACCGAAAACGCCAAGGTCATCATCTGTCATGTCCACACTCACATCATCCTGTTCTTCCTCGCGTGCGTCCCCTTCATAGACAGAGTCCATTCGACTAGTTTGCGTCCAATTCCTCGAGTGGTGTGAAGAGACCTTTTTGGCGGCATCTACCATCTGTTTGAGGGTTTGCGCCATGTCCCTATCTAAGTCCTTGGCGAGATTGCTAAACTCTTCTAGAAGATTGTACATTTCACGGACAAGCTCAATCGCCTTGGTCCTGTCGGTGAGATCGAAGTTGTTGCAGTGAATCGAAACTTGCATGCATTATATTCATCACAGGGTACCGACGAGACATCCACAGCATTCTGATGAGAGTCCTCAACAGGCTCATCCCTGCCTTGACCAGTTTGCATGACGATGTACCGTGACGCAACCATGTTCTTGTCAAGGTAAACGGCAACTACGAAAAATCTGCGGTTAGAAGTCACATTTTCCCTGCCCGAGTGGCGGCTATTGCTTGGAGGAGCATTCGAAAACGGTCATCCTCATTCTTCGAGGAAATAAGTGTCAGGTTATTGTGCAGAAGTGGACGCACACGATCGTTGACAGCGACAACCCATTTCCCATTGCGACGTTTCGGAAGAACTTGACCCATTCTTCGTTCCACGTCCAAAGGCTCTTTGCCACGCAATCTCCACTTTCCGAGTTCAACTGCGCGATCCGCAGCTGATGGGACAAACGGGGAGTAGAGCTTGAGGTTGTTCGCATCTATGGTCCTGAAAGTATCCGATTTTTTGAGATACAAAGCTTCCTTGACCTTTCCCACGTTTGCTCTCCTCGAAATCTTGACTTCGAATACTATCGTAACATTTTCACCGTAAACCCAGCAGAGCAGCCTGAAGTTCATGTTGTAGCAGCGGTCAAAGCGTCTGTCCGGAGACAAATGATAGGGGACGCGACAAAGGAAACACGATTCACGTGAACGACAGTGATGACTCAGCACGCTGCTCTGCACTAGCCGGCACATATGTGACATGCGCTTCAACTCTAGGTCCATCGATGCCCTGATAGTCGCCTTGGCTCTCATCAACACTAGCAGATGCTAGACGACGTTCTGACTCGTTATCTTAATCTTTGTCACCGAGCGGCTGGTGTGCCGCACTCAAGTGGTTTGTGAAGCTAAAACATAAGTAAAGTGTTATGTTCAGTGGTAAAACCTTACCAGATTGCATCGCGGGCCTTCGGACCTACTAAGTAGGAGGCTGTTGGTGGTGTTAGTCAAGTCGTATACCCTGGCGTTCAGGGTACCTTCGTTCACAGTGGGGCCGCGTGTTCTACCAGAATTTTGGAGAAACGACCATGTACTTATGTATTCCCTCGCATTCTTTCTACCCAGACGTTGCATCTAGAGTGGTCTTCCGCAGCCAGCTTCGACGTTCGTCATGACTTGTTCACCATCGATTCGCTGGCGCCGAAAAGAGCTGCGACATCTTATGCATGTATTACGACTCGTCGAGTCCTATACAACTTGTGGATGGAATTGACTGGGAAATTAGGAGTTTTACTGTTGAGAAAGCGATTTGACGCAGGGCCGGTCCGACTTGTCTTGGACAGCTTTACCGACGTCCTCCGTCTGGCGGAGCGGTCAACGAAAGAAGTCCGAGAACTACAAATACAAATAAGCAAGCTATTTTCGTTGGCGCAACTTGTTCTATTACTCCTGGGGTACGCAACAACCTCGAAGCCTGCTGAACAAAGATTCTGCGGGTGGTCTTGTACAACACCATCACTGTAACGGCTGGACGCGGCTGAACAAAAGGGCTAGTTGGGCTTGATCAGACCGTGACTCGGATCGACCTAGATCGACGTCACGCCACGGTCCCGGTGACCGACATGATTGCAGGCAATCAGCGTCAGTCATGAAAGGTGCCTCAGGTGAACAGCTGGAGCCGCTCGGATGTTGGAACGGTCTTGGTATGGCTCCACCTATTCTACCCATACATAAATCTCGGAGAGCGGCAAGCAGCTACGGCGCGGGGTGGGTGACAAATGTCGGTGCGGACCATCGTCGAGATCGCGGGCGGGTGAATGCCGGCCTATCAGAAGTGGCAGAAGGCACGGCGAGTACATATGCCAGTTGCCAGCGGATGGCCAGGGGCGATCCCTCTCGGTCATTTCTGCTTCTTATACCCGTTCGGTCTTCCGACTACCTCTACGCTCCTTCCTTCGAGACCCGATACCAACGCTATGCGTTTGTCGTCGCTCTTTGCTTCGCCATTGACATGTCTTTTTATTTCTGCGTATGTTTTCTCCCCTTCTGCGAACGCTCAAGATCGTACCACCGAGCAGGGAGAGGCTCAGATTTCAGGTGAGTTTTGGTTAGTGTTCGATAGGGAACAGATTGCGGGGGCGTTTCACATGTTTTGCGTGGCCTTCGTTGATGAACGTATGCTTGTGGAACCTCTTGGCCCGTCGTGGCGTCGAGTTTCTTCTCACCCTTGCAACGAGTGACTATTTCTCGAGGTCTGAGCAGCCTCGGTGTTGAAACAATCGCTGTGCCACGCGTGCTACGTCTCGTCTTGAAGCTGCACCGTTCGAGTACTGGTTTTCCGAACATCCGCTCACATTTCACAACAGACCCTAACGTAGAATGCACGCCATACCAATATCCCCCCGTCACCAATGCCGAGAACAACTTTCCATCGAGTTGGACAGTAGCTACCATAATATCCGGTGACTCCGAGGCTCAAGGGAAATACCAGGATATCGAGAGTCTCATTCCAAACATCCCTCCAAAGGGAACGCAACCGGACTCTCTAGTCGGCGATTGGGGGGACTTCACTTATGATCCGAGCGACCCTGACTGTTGGTGGACATTCGCAAAGTGCACTACTCCGAAGATCCCGGACATCCCAGATGATGTAGCAGATCTCCCAGAGGCCAGTGTGCTAACCAATGAAAATGGTTAGAGCAGTTGATATTGACTTCACAGTCGCAACAGCCGGATACTTTCGGTTATGGTTTCGACGACGGTCCGAACTGTTCCCACAATGCTTTCTATGACTATTTGCTGTCCCAAGACCAGAAGGCCAGTAAGTCGATTTGCTTAATTTGTTCGTAAAAGTGAGATCTAGATATCCCGCAGCCATGTTTTATATCGGCAGTAACGTCATGGACTGGCCTCTTGAAGCCCAACGTGGTTTAGCAGATGGACATGAAATTTGTGTTCGTAAGTACTTTTGTTATGCATTTATTGATATTCCGCATTGACATTTTCCTAGACACTTGGTCTCACCGTTATAGTTCGTTGTTTCCATGACGTCCGCAGCGGACCGTTTTGATGTACTTTATTTACAGTGACCTCCCTCACGAATTATGAAGCATTTGCAGAGCTTTGGTACAGTGAGTTGCTTTCCATCTCGAATATGACATTGGACTAAGTTGCTCGATTTAGCTGTGCGCTAGAATCTTTTTTTTTTTTTCAGTGACCATTCTCCTGAACATAATAAAATAGATGCAAATGATCAAACTAGTTGTCGGCGTGACTCCCACTTGCTGGAGGGTACGTACCTTTCTTCTCGTTACTATGTCTTACTTAGGTGCCTAGCCTCCCTTCGGTGATGTCGACGACCGCATTCGAGCAATCGCTGATGCCCTTGGCTTAACGACCATCATGTGGCAATACGACTCAAACGACTGGCGTGTCGGCAGTGGAAATGTCTCGGAAGCCGACATCGATGCTAACTACATGGATCTCATCACTGCCGCAGAAAACGGTACCTTCAGCACGGTGAGTAGTTACCAATCCTCCAAGTGTACTAAACTAATTTCTGCAGACAGTCTGGCACAATAATGCTTACTCACGAGTTGAACAATTTCACGATGTCTGAGGCCGCCAAGTTCTACGACCAGCTGGCTTCCGCGTTTTCTTACCTTGTACCAGTCGGCGTCGCTCTCAACGTCACCGCTCCTTACGTCGAGGATGGATACACGCTTCCCTCGTTCGCGGAGTGTACGTAGGCACCTTTGAATGTTATGTGCTTGCTCACGACCTCATCTTTATCGCAGATATCAGTGGTACGCATACTGGATCGGTTACCGGGAGCGCCGACGGGTCTTCCTATGGCTCTGGGACTGGTGGCAATGCTTCATCCGGCAATTCGACAATTGCGAGCAAGAGTGGGACTACTAAAGTCTCGCTTAGTCACGTTGGCTCGTTTGCAAGTGTTATTCTCATTGCGGGAATCCGGCTTGTGTTGTGAATGTACCGCCCTCCATCTTCCCTGGTAGCGCCCCGGTTTTTTTCTGTTGTCGCAACCACCACCTTGGTCTCTTATCCACCGTGATGCAAGTAACCTCCAATATGGTTCCCCCTATTTCATACATGGGTGGAAAGTGTCAGTGTGGGTTTCCCTCAGTATATTCGGACGCTGGACAGCTGCGTACACAGTTCGATGTTCTTGTTCTCCAACTGTACAATTTTGTAGCTAATACGGTACTTTCCTACCAAATGGACAACTTGTGATGTAGTTGATCAGAATTCAGGTATCCAGCTAGTTATAGGACTCGTATTCAACGACGATTCTTTTCTAATATATATGCTATTTACTTACATATCTTCGAGAATGGCTGCAACCGGTCGATGAATCTTCCCTTCGATTTTCTGTCTAGCTCTACGTGGAGTCGGACCGTGGCACGGGAATCTTTGGCCAACTACGTATGCTTGATAATACCTCTTATCATACAGGTTTCGGAGACATGGTGATATTGCTAAGCATCAGTGAACACTACTTGAAGCGTTTGATGATCATGCCATCCAATAGATCGCAGCTGCAGAGGTGAGTGGACTCCAGCACTAAACGCACGAGAGAAACATTTGCTGCGCTCCCCGGATGACCTGCCCTGGGGAGTACGTTACGGAACGGCGATAGGGCCCATCTGGAAAGTTCTGGATGCAGTGGTCCAAAACGGCGTGGAGGTTCTGGCCACGTACGCAGAAGAACTGTGATGTTGTCAATTCACCGTACGTGTTGATGCCATGCTGATTACAAGTACTAGGCTGAAACGAACCTCGCCGGCGACCTTATCTTTACGTCTGACCAATCTTACCGTTGCAAATTAATAGTGACATCAATCTGGCTGGAATCTACCAGCCTGAACGGACCTAGAAGTCTTTACGCACTAACTTACCGCAGTATGTTTTATGCGCGCTGCAATAAGTCAGGTGATGGATTCAGAAGCACATACGATAGTGCAACTAGGATGCGTAAAACCAAAGCATGAGGGCCACGTAATTACCGATCAAATGCTGTCAGCACGTGCGAGGAGCCAAACAGGCGTACACAACGCGTCCCGCCCATATTTCTTGCCGCTGCAGCGTGCAAACACCGCCCGCTGGTCTTTTTCTTTGTAGTTGTTCGCATCCACGACCGACTCTCTGCAATGGTTGCTGTCGTCCAGAAACCCGCCCCTCCGTTCAAAGCCTCTGCCGTTGTGGATGGCCTGTTCAAGGACATCGCGCTTTCTGATTTTCAGGGACAATGGTAAATGGCATCGCTAATTTGACACTTGCACCCATCGGTGTCTAACGAAACCCATGCTCTTATAGGGTGATCCTGTTCTTTTATCCCATGTCAGTATTAACTGCAATCCAAATTGCTAGCCCTGGCTGAGTCCATTTTAGGGACTTCACTTTTGTTTGTCCTACTGAGATTCTTGCCTTCAACGATGCGCTTCCTCAGTTCAAGGAACTCGGCGCTGTCGTCCTGGGTAGGTAACAGAAGTAGCTTCTGTCCCGCAGTCTCATGTTCCTTCTAGGTGTTTCCACTGACTCGCAATACTCCCACTTTGCTTGGGCACAACAACCCAGGAAGCAAGGTGGTATCGGACCCGAACTCAAACTCCCCCTTATAGCGGACAGGAACATGCAAATCACGCGCGACTATGGTGTGTTGATCGAAGAGGAGGGTATCGCTCTTCGTGGCCTTTTCATCATCGATCCCAAGGGTGTTATCAGGTAAACAGACTTCGTCTACGTTGGGGGCGTAAATCACGCGTTCCCTCAACAGACAAATTACCATCAATGACCTACCTGTCGGTCGTTCTGTTGACGAAACCCTTCGGCTGCTTAAGGCCTTCCAGTTCGTAGTAAGTCCCCAATCACACCCAGGCGTTACCTATGTCACCTTAACGTGTGACCACTAGGAGGAGCACGGTGAAGTCTGCCCGTTGGGTTGGACTGAGGGGTCAAAGACCATCAAACCCGATCCCAAAGGCTCCCTGGACTACTTTTCCTCTGTCGATAATGATATCGGTATGCAGGACGGCACCGCGAGGAAGCGAGCCCGTAAGGATTAAGACCGATAATCCGCTTCTTGCGTGTCCACTTACCCGGTTCTTGATAGAGCCATGAAGACCTCTATGTAGTAGGGAGTAATGTGTCAAGCAATCGTTACATAGAGAAGTCGGATACATCACAGTGTATACCACCGCACCTCATGCACATCTAGACCGGTTTTACGTCATTCCTGTGATCACGCGCGAGATAATGAAGGGGATGCGGGATATCTGCCTATACAACTTCTATCTTCCTGCTTCCCCAGTCTTCTCGTAGCCGCTTTTCGACAAACTTGTCTAGATCTTTAGCCACGGTTACAGCGATATCGATCAATCGCAGTACGTCCTCTGCGGGAATCGGCACACCACCAGCTTTCTGTAGAACACAGATTTCGCGTTGTGCATTCAGTGCGATGCTCATCTGGCCTGTGCTCAATCGTTGCTCCAGCAGTGATGGATCTAGTACAGGCCGGATGGAAGGGTCCGGAAAAAAGGCGAATGTAACACAGAAAGGCACATGATGGATGGCCAAAGGTACAGGGGACCGTTCCAACGGTGAATGCTAACAGTGGATGATAAGTTGGCGTTCGGGCATTGGCCAACAGAAGACGCGCAGATATACGTACGACGATCACTTCGTCTCCAATGACCTCAACTTCCGGCTTCCGGAAATGCTTGAAGGCCACTATACCTGCGAGACATGCGCAGTCCAGCATGTTTCCGGCGTCTGCGAGACAGTGGACCGTTAAGCGGAGGTGCCAGACCTGCCAGGTATTTGAATGCGCCCGGAAGACAACAAGGTGTTTTATGCACGTACTCGCTGACCGGCGACGACGCAAAGCGATTCCTTATCAATCGCATCGCTCCTTCTCAGAATTTTATCCAACATACGCGTGATCGTCACTTCCTCTTCCGATGGACTGTCGGACAGATATCAAGGGTAACGCGACCGGTCAGACGGACCGAACAAAGAACAGAGCGTGTATTCCTACCGACCGGGCTCATAATCCACAGACGCCATAGGTGATATCTCTGAGTGTATTGTGATAATGCCCTCTAGAGGTCGTTCAGGAGGCGGCTTCGTCATTTTCGCCTCGACATAAGCGATCACACTACATAATTTTCCACGTAGAACACGTCGTTCCAAGTTGTTGTTGTAAACTGAGCGAGTATGAAGATGTAGACTGCTGAGGACCATACCGTGTTTTGCCATACCCGCACTCCACCCAACCTAGTTCCTGACGGAAATCGAGTGTCGGCGTCCGGGCGTCAAGATGATTGCGGCCATCAAGGCGGAGAGATTGTTTCAGCGCTTCGTACACGAACTCTTTTTCAGGTATTGACGGCGACGGCGGTCGCATAATGGGCAGTCCAGGTGGTGGAGGTATTGAGATGTTGAACCTCTGATCAGTGCGGCAAAGGAAAATTTGACCCGCCACCAGCGCTTGATCAGCTCAAAAAGATAAAACCTTCAGCACAAATCAAACACTCAAACACTCACCACCGTACAACTGAAGGTGCTTCAAAGGCGACGGCGATTGTAATGGTTCGTCTCATCACGCACAACCTGCTGGCCTGCCACGTCAAAGGCTGCACGAGCAACAATTTCCCATTATCTCTCAAAGACATCCAAATCGAGTTGCGAGAGGCAGAGTTTAACCCCGAGTTCATTACGAATATTCTCCCGCGATTGGAATGGCGTGCCCTTGCAGACGCTGCTAGGCAGGTAAGTCCAGTACATCGACTATTTTCCTTCTTTTTTCTTTTTTGCTGTAAGCTGCGCAGGTGGGGGATACTTCACTCCCCCTTGAACAACCCGAGATGATGGACGATGGTTTACTACGAAATTTGCACCACGTATTGCTGGAGGTACGTGGAATCGTTATCACCATCCATCAGCAATACTTTTTCTGCACCTAGATTCACATAGTTGAGGGTGCGATGATATGTCCTAACTGCCAACACATTTACCCTATTTTAAATGGCATCCCCAACATGGTGAGTTAGCATATCTTCCCGTCGTCTCCACGAGCGGTGTATGCATCCGTGAATCATTCCTCTGCACAGCTATTGGCCGAGCACGAAATTGGTTAGCGAGACCAGTTTGATTTTGTCTCTCTCCGAAAAAAGGGGGGTTCTAGTCTGTACTCCCTTCAGGTGGGAGTTTGTCTTTCCCTGTGATATTCATACTCTCTCTATAACTCGCGCTGCAGAAATCCCTTCATCTCTCGAAACACACCACGTTATCAGTTTGGATAGAGGACACGGACATATCTTCATGCAAAATCGGTCAGCAGGCTGCTTTATTTACTTAAGTGCACGGTAAAGTTATGAACACGGGCCGGTATGTGGAGACCCTCCACTAACCGCATGGACGCCTACAATACATCGCCAAAGACAATAAGGCAGCTGTTTTCTGAACAGTAGTGAATGGGATGTTGGACTACTTTTCTGAGGCAACTGCAAATTCACTAGCATCGGGCTGCTTTACAACACTTGTGGCCACTCCGCGCCAATAGTGGATATAGTTTGTCTCTTGCGGTTTCGAAGTTGTGGCTACCGAAGGAATGTGCTCATGGTAAGTTATATACCGGCCCTCTGGACAGCCCAGTCCGCGCTGGATACTATAGGAAGGTTTTTTTTCTTGGTAGAATGTAACGGACTGTCCGTATTCGTACTTCGTAGTGTCGCAAGAAGTGCACGGTGTAGAATATTACAGTTTTCGTAGTACATACAAATGAGTTCGCGATGCCTGTGACATACTACTCACCTAGATGGCAATCGGAGCCTCTACATCTCTACTCTGGCTAACCCAAGAACAAAGGAGCTCCTTTTCTTGTGGTTCCGTCACATGCCAGTACAATCCAAGGCACACAAAGACGAGGAGAAAGATCAAAGTGGCTGCAGCAAACTGAAACGTCGCTGCATGAATGGCGAAGTGTACAACGAGTGCAGCGATGAAGAAGAACACACTATAATATGGGCTCGTCACAAAAGTGATGTCAAGTAGAATGCAGCTCGCGCACCTGTATAAGAACAATTCGAATGGAAACCCCAAAACCAGCACCATGGTTTGAAAGTAAGATTTCGAGTAAGCCGTCTGCACTATGCATCAACAGGATAGTCCATCAAACTAAGTTCAGCTACCGCTCACAAAAAATCTCGGCGACCGAACCGCCAAACCCATCAAGATACTACCCATTGCAGACAGAAGCGAAGCGTAGCTCAACCTTTGGGGCCAGTATGACAACCCACTCTGATCGATAGATTGGATAGCCAAGAAGCTGAAGTTTGCCGTCAGTAGTACAGTAGCCTTGTCATAGAGACTGAGTACTCAGTGATGGGTGCAAAATATCAGGGTTGTGTCAAACCCACAAGTAAGTTGATGTTCTCGATATCTTTTTGGAATGTATCACAGAACACCATCCATTTGTCTACGTCCGTTTCGTGATCACGAACTTGATCGTCTTGCCCCGTAGCGTGATGCTGTTGAGCCGTATGGCTGGGCTTGGCTTTACTTTGTTGTGTAGCCCTGAGTGCGCGCCCGATAAATCCTGGATGATCAAGCACGGACAACATGGAGAGTAGACCTGTCAACCTATCAGCCAGGGTCATTGATTTTCTGAGCGGTGGTTGGCAACATCGCGTGCTTGAGGTCGTAGCAAACATATGTAAGTATAAACGCCATGACAACACCCGTATGGAGCTTACTGTGGCGTATGTTGTTTCGATCCCTGGCCATCAGCAGGCTGAAAAGCCAGGAGTTGACGGTGAGCGTCAGACTACAGAATCCAGTCAGAAAATGACGTACCCTACTCCTTGTATCAGTCGTGGCGGCTGGTTGATTCAAACTGTGGCCACTATCAGGGGAGCATAGTATGGTCGTGCTCCCGGCGTTGGCACCCGCCTCCGCCTCTCTGCTCTTGCTCGAGGGGGAACTGTTATCTACGTTGCTCTTCGCAAAATGCTTCCGCTCCCGTAACTTCTGGACAGACGCATTCAAGAACGAGAAGATATACTGCAGCAAGCGTAAAGCCGTCGAGGAATATCGCTTGACAATCGCTATGAATAACTTGGGGAAGCAAGCAAGAATCCGCAAGAGCGTCGCTGGAACTGACATAGTTGTATGCAGAACAACGCGAGGTCGAATGTCGTCTGCCCCCCTTCTGCCATGCAGGCGCCAAATATTGACATCACAGTACTAGTGCAGTTGGCTAAGTTCTGGATGAATTCTGAAGCCACACGTTATTGGTCAGGGATGATTGTTCCCATTGTTCTGCATCCAGGATCAGGTGGGTCCCACTCCTCGCGTCTGTGAACAGCGCTTAGATGATGTGAACAACTTACATACATAAGCCCCAGTTTCCATGACACTGCAGGCAAAGGCCACTAAGACTCCCACCCGTCTGAGCTTCAGATTCACTTAGTGGCAGAAAGGTTTGATAGTGGAAGGATAGGTAGCCTTGTTTGAAAAAACAAGGACTCTCCGCGAAGTCAAAAATAGTGGGAACCGACCGACAGTTGAAAGTCCTTCCTTCTTTGGGTTTGCGGGAATGAGTTGCGTTATGGAATGATGGAAGTCACAGAAAATATTTGCCTATTTTGGTTGTGGGAACCAGAAACTCTTTCCTTTTCTGAACTTCGCTCTATTGAGTGTAGCAAGTGAGTCAAGTCACATCAGATTTTGGGAGATTTGGGACAGGTTTTAATGGCAAATAAAATGTTGATAAATGTGAAAACTTCAAATAGTGTACCAAATTGAGACATTTTGTTGTCATTTAAGCCTGTCCTAAATCTCTCAAAATCTGATGTGTCTGCACCTTTCCAGTACCAGACCTACGTAACGGGAGTGAAAGTGGAACGTACACCCAGACCAGGACTGCTTCCGCGTCCTAGAACTGGGGACGCTGACAGGGGCAACTTTTGAAAGCGCATGGAAAAAAGTTGCCCACTGGCTGGATTGAACAACCGACCTCACCATTACGAGTGGCGCGCTCTACCACTGAGCTAAACGGGCATGCTCGGAATTGCGGAGAGCAAGATAGTGAGAAGCCGAGTTGTAGAACTGACCAAAACCCATCGACAGAACCTTGCATACGCGGTTTATATCACTACTCTAGGGTCAAATACAGGTGCTTCCTAGTAAGTACCGCCCTCGCTCCTGGAACGATGACAATCGTCTGGGTATTGTCAATGACCACGGCTGGACCCACAACTTCATTACCAACGGATATCTTATCCAACTCGAAGACCGGCGTATCGTGCACTCTTCCCACTTTGTCGAAGTATACGCTATTCCTCGAGCTAGCTTTGGACTGGTCGACTGGTGCTCTCTTGATCCGCTCCACTTCGGAATATACTGACTCTCCGAGGCTGTCGAACGTCTTTCCAACACCACGGACCTGTATGGGAAACATATACATATATCCCTCTCTGACTTGCCAATTCTCGATGCCTACCTTGATATCATCAACAACAATGCTCTTCGTCTCCAATAGGAAACCAAATTCCGCCTTGTAGATTTTCTTGAAGGCAGCTTCGAAATCCTCGTCCCCATCACCGTCGCTTGGCACAGGCAGAACCATCAGTGCAGTATCCGTTCCGTTGAAGCGCATGTTCAACATTCGTTCCACCCTGATGCGGTCCTCCTCGAAGCCCTGGCGAGCCAATTCGGCCTGAACAGTTTTCGTCAGCTTATCGAGCCGTGCGAGGAGCGAGGATCTCGTAGAGTTTGAGTAAAAGGTGGACGATGGTTCTTGGAGTTCATATACTCTATGCAATGATGGTTAGTTACACCTCGACGAGGCTTCGGTGAAGGCTTCACCGGTCAGCCAGAGCTAAACCATAAGCAGACAAAACAGAACTATAACGGTGAATTAGGACAGTCTTGATCCCAAGAATACTTGCAATCTCGCAGGCGTGTTGTCCTCCTGCACCCCCGAAGCTAGCCAGTCTGGTTTTCCGTTAATAACGTACAAAGCGCCTCATACGTGTGGAGAATGCGCACATGTGGCTACTAGTTGAGTATCCACGAGCCTCTGTCAGTGCTCGTATTGGGCGACACATCGTCTCGTTTGCAACTTTGATGAACCTTGCGCTTTGGTAAAGAAGGTGTCATCAACGAGCGGCACAAGTACGCACCCGTATATAATTTCATCTAACTCAAGAGGTACATCTTGGTTGTTGTTGATCTCTGAAGCGAGTTTCTCAAAAGCCGTCCTTGATGCCTCGACATCCAAACTTTGGTCTTCGTTCTTTCCAAAAATTCTCGGAAAGTAGTCGGGTATCAAACGTCCAAGGAGCAGGTTTGCATCCGTTACAGCCAGCGGCCCGCCTTTTCTGGGAAATGGTAATGGAGTCACTTTTGAACAAACTTAGACGAAAGCGGCGGAGCCCACCGATAACACGCGGGACCAGGTTCAGCTCCAGCGCTTTCTGGACCTGCCAGGAAGAGACCATTGCGGAACGTCAAACAAGATCCCCCACCAGCGGCAACAGTATTGATATCCAGTTGAGGTGACTGGATGGTAACTCCTGCAGTCGTCGTTTCGTAAACTATCTCGTATCTGCCGTCAAAGCGTGACACGTCTGTTGACGTGCCACCGACATCTATTCTAGTGGGGTGTAAGGAGAGGGATTCGAAATTCACGAGACAAACACAGACCCGATAATTGGGTGTTTTCTGTCTTCGTCCCAACTGGTCAGCGCATACCCAACCACGCCGCCGGCGGGCCCACTGAGAATACTCTTCAATCCGGAAAAATTGCCGAGATCGAGTAAACCACCATCGCTGCCCATGAATTCCACTCGCGGGCTCCTCAATCGTCCATCCCTGAGCTTAGCATCGAAGCCGGTGAAGAACCCGTCTAAATATGATTGCAAAATAGGGGTCAGATATGCGTCTGCGGTTGAGGACACCCCTCGCGGGACCATTTTGATCATGGGAAGTAAGCGTGACGATTCCGAGACTTGAGTGAACCCTATTTCCCGTGCAAGTTGTCCGATCTGTTTCTCGTGCTCCGGGAAGGTGTAAGAGTGCACTAGGACGATGGCGATTGACCTGTAACCGGAATCAAACAGGTGCTGAAGATCGCGTTTCACAACCTCAAGATCTTAGAAAAGGGTCAATCGAGTTTAGGAGTTGGGATGCGAAACCCAAACCACACACACCTGGTCGTTTCAGCATTCGCACCGCTTCCCCGGATATGCCTTGAACGACGTCGCCAGGTCCTTCTGCAAAGCCATAACCGTCCCAACCTGGACCAGTATACCCCTTCTTAACGCTACCGTCACTGTTGAACTGTACCGCATGTTCCTCGGTCTGAGGGTCTGATGTGTACCCTACGAGCGTGACGCGCTCGTCTACTTCAACGACGTCGCTGTACAATGACGTTGGTCGCCTGATGTTGAGGTCAAAGATCTTTGGGCGTGACTGATTACCGATCAGAAGGAGGTCTTTAAAACCTTTCGTGATGAGTAGGGCGTGCTTGCGACCCTTGCGTTCCAAAAGCGCATTCGTGGCGACTGTCGTAGATAAGCGAATGTAATCTGTGTGATAATCGGTATTCAGTTTAGTACTGAGAAGAACCAGGAAAGGCGGTTCAAACGGTTTATACTAAGGGGAGAACGGAGGGCTAACCGATCTTGTCTGTTGAGAGGACCGTTCCCCGTGGAATTCTCTCCTCCGTTACGATCTCCAGCACTCTGCGGATTCCCTCAGTAGGCGCATCCTGGTAATTGGCTGGGTCCTGGGACACTTGGGAAGGTCAATACGACGCCCTCCTACGATCAAGCCAGTCACCACTCACGTAGCTTGATCACCAGCTCTTTGCGCGTTTTGGGGTTCTCAGGATCAGGGTAAGATCTGAGGTGTCGATGAGGGAGGTAGCTGAGAGGGGAAGAGGCATGCATACGCATGGACATCGCAGAAAGTTCCTCCTCGATCTGCACATATACGTATCGATCTGTCAGGCACGACCATGGTAGTTGCAAGCTCGACCAAGTGGAAATGACACAAGTGTGAAGGATTAGGGCGTCCACTGCGATAAGGTGTGGTCTACTACCACTACCGTATAAATAGGACAGTCATGTGCCGACGTCATTGATCCATCCTTCACACCCTCCACTGCACCACCAAAGCTCACGCTGGATAACAACCGAACCGAACCTGATATTCATTCGATATTAAGTAACACAATTCGTCAATTTAACTCCGCAAGAGATGAGAGATGATGAAGGAATGGCAAACATATGTGGGTGGGCAAATATGTATGACAAGCCAATTGGCATGGTTAGAAGGCGGTGAAATTAGAAATGGTCAGCGCACGCAGGTTAATTCAGGTTATGTTAATAAGGAAAGGAAAAAAAAAGAACGTCAATATAGTGAAGATTAAGAAGGGGGAAAAATGCAGTACCCGGCACCGGTAAAAGGAAGAGGTATCAACCGTTGCACGGGCGGGGAAGTAGAAGAACAGGAGAGGAAATGAGGGTTAGTACTGAACGTGGGACAAGTCGCACAAAATCCAACATAAACGAAACCAAAAAAGTGTGAGCGACTTTTCCTTCACTGGTCTAGCTCTTCGTCTTCTTCCAGGACGTTTTGGAGAGGCATGCCATGCACGTATCGAACAGGGCTGCCGCTTCCGGCGTCTTCATAAAGTATATTTGGAGTGAGAGGTTCCTCCTCCGGTTCAGGCTCCTCGACATCGACTTCCTCGATTTCGATCTGAGGCACTGACTGAGGGGATGGTGTAGGGGATGCAGCACGAGGAAGCGGAGGCAAGGACGCATCTTTCGGTGGTGTCAGCAAGGGGATTCGGGATGGGACTGTTACAGTGGTTTGCTTTTCCCGCTCGCGGTACATTTCGATAAGCGCAGCAGTCTTGCTTTGTGACAGTGGCGTCACCGGTAATTCGGGTTGGACATGTGGTAAAGTGGTGGATTCCGCTCTTGAATGTCCGCTCTCCTTCTGTTCTCTACTCTGCTCACCATTGCCGAATTCCGGGAAGTCCATATCACGAGGAGAGGGATTGACCGATGTTAGAGCGTACTCACTCGCCGACTCGAGCGAGGTTCTCATGACCTGCGGCGGAGGGGACATCGCGGGGCCGTGTTCAGGCGCCCCGTAAACCATTTCATCTGGTACATCGTCACCGTCAGATTCATCACCATTAGCCCGCGGTCGTACCGACAGGGGCGTAGCTGCTGCCCCAGGGAGCCGCTCAGGGTGCAGATCGAAATATCCAACTCGCTTCTTCTTAGGGTAGGACATCACCGAGTCGATGTCAGGGTCCTCGTCGACATTGCTGTCGTCGTTACCGTGTGGCACTGGGGAGGCTCCATTGTTTTCATCTTCCTTAGCGTGAGGCGGATCGGGGGTTAACTGGCGAGATTGAATCTCTTCATCATCAGAGAGTGGGGAGCGAGCGCGCACGCCAGCAAGGACCTGAGCAACCTCTTGACTGGCAAGTTCAGGATCCGAGCGACCACCACCCTTCATCCCCCTCAGCAATGCCCCACTACCCCCTCTTATCTCAGCTTCCTGTGTTCCTAGTCGACGGTTATGGCTCGCAACCAGGATGTCTACCCAAGCATCATCCCTGGACATGCGCCGTTCTTGCTTCTCAGCGGGAGTGAGTGCCTTCGTACTGGCCGTCTCATTCCACTCATCGTCGCTGTAGCTCGCTAAGCGCGTCTCAAAATCGACAGTTGAGTACTCAGCGGGTACTAACCCCGACCGCCGTACAATGGCTGGGTTCGGGACTGGGATGCGAAACCGAGAACGGCGGTTGCTCGTTGGAGTTAGTGGAGTGTCCGAGGCCACTCGCTCCAGCTTCTTTTCTTTTTCAGGGGGAAGTGGAGCGGCAGAGTCGTACGTTGTGTTCATCCGGGGACTTTTGGGCCTAGGCCTTGAAAATGTAGGGGACGGAGGTGCCAGCAGGGATGGCATTGGGAGGGCGGGTTTGGATAACGTCAAAACTTTGCTTCCGTTTGATCGCAAAAGACCTTCGAACTCGACTTCGCGGTACGAGGGGCTCTTGGGTACGTGACCAACGACATAGGGACGACCATTGAGCGTTGGAGCTGGCTTCCACTGTTTCGACTTGATTGAAGCGAAAAAGAGCGGCAACCGCCTTTTTGTCCCAGAATCCTTAGCGAGCTGCTGCCTGTACTCCAGCGGCACAAATTCTTCAAACAGCACCACTGTCGTTGCTACACGAGGATCGGTGCCTGGGGTGACTGAGGGCTTGTGAACCGGCAGGGACTTAAATTCAATCTTACAACGACATGCCTCAGAATCGCCTCACGGGTAGCGAACGAGTTGCACAGCGAACTCACCAGGGCCCAGTTGCACTCCCTGTCCGTCTCCTCAACACGTTCGGTGTCCATCCACCCACCTCCGTACACTAGGTCACAAAATACATCCAGAAAAGCCTCCTCAATTACCTCCTCGGAACCCATGACGGGCTCCGTATCCCAACCAAACGGTGGGAGTGCACGTTGCGTCTTCCTGATCTTTTTTGAGATATCCACACTGTGAGCCGGCCACGAGGTGATGGTATGGGCCACGGGAGCACTAAACTGGAGAGAGGTATCGAGGGGGCCGTCGGATCGAGAGAAACCAGAAGCCGAGAAGTCATTCCAGTTCATCGTCTGACGCTTCTCGGAACGAGGCTATGAAGTGCAGTTAGACAAACGTCCAACACAATAAACGACAGAACGCACACGCACCGTTCTTTCGCTCTCTGTTAGGTCAAACTGAAGCTTTTTATCGTCGGCCTCGAACGAGGCAAAGCCACCTGTCTCGAATTCGACCCACTTCATTTCGGTGAGTGTCTTGAACCGCTCTTCTCTTTCGCGTGGTCCGAGACCGAGGCCGAGCCCAAGTGAATCCCTGTCGTCTAGAGGAGACGTAGTCGACGATGTGCTGGAAGTCGCCGACGAAAAATCTGAACTCAAACCCGTAAAAGGATGAAAACTGGGTGGCATGTCCATCCGTTTCTTGTATCCTTCTGAGTAACGTGGCTGCAGCTTGAGCGCGGACGAGGCGATACGCTCCCACTCCTTGGATCCAGCCAAACCAGTATGGCCTTCACAACTGTTCCGAGGACGGGAGGCCCAGCTTGCAGCCGTCTTGACGAGGTCCGGGGAATACATCCTAACGTTGCGCCGCACGCTGACAACGCGTACCGTGCGAGCACCGCGACGCACTTGGGGTCTCCCTTGTTTGTCTTTGGAATGTAGGAATGGTAACATGGAAGGGTACCCCCTAATCCAGTCCTTGAGGCGCGTGGGAACACCAAGGGAAGTAGCGCTTCCAAACGCAACATTAGTGTTAATCTGGGATGGAGAAGATGCAACTCTGGGTGCATCCTGCCAGCGGATGTAGGCCAAGAGGACGTGTTCCATGGCATTGACCGCGCGCAAATAATGGATATAAGTGTGGTGAAAGGCAAGACTTGCTGGGCCTAGACCAAACAGTAACGGTCCGAAGAGTGGTGATAATGTCGGTGGTGTATGACCCGAGGAAGAACTGTGAGCAACGAAGCGAGTGAGAAGGTCCAAAAGCGTCGATAAGATGGACTGCAAGACGGATGGCAGAGGTGGGAAGAACGCCGAAAAATGCGCGGCGGGGTAACCATGGGCTGTGATACAAATGTTAATCATTAAGTGAAGTCGTCATGCCTCGTGCATACGCGAGGAATCACATACCCGCCTCCGAATCACGAAACTCCGAGTAGTGTTCCCAAGAAATAAGCCCTCGCACGGGCTGGCCACCGACTACTCTTACGACGCGTGCAAGACCCCATCGAATGCACATGCCTAGTTCATGGGCACCCGCGAAGCGCGCTTCTTCGCGCCAGCGACGTTCTGCGTCTGCAGAGGATGGATTTGCACAAGTATCAAGAAAAGTTCGAATGAGACGCTTGATAGCGGAGGAAGAGATGTCAAGGGCGAGAGCAGAAAAAATGAAGGGCGTTGTGAGGCATCGAGTGGTGAGCTCGTTGGCAACCACATCTACGAGCCGTGCCACCTCGTCTAGACCAAGGATGACATGACGTTCGTAGGAAAGGTAGCCGTAGTCGTGCTCGAAAGTCTTCACCTCCCCCGATTCGTCGCGAGGACGGTCGAGGTTGAGAGTGAGAAAACTGCCGTCAGGAATTTGAGCGAAGAGGCTGACGACTTCATTATCAGGCTTGGGAGAAGAGACGGTACGCTTCCTGGACTTCTGGTCCTTCTTTTTCTCCTTGTCCTTCCTGCCGGTGAGGGTGAGAGAAGGGCCGTTGCCAGAGTCTCTGCTCTTCACGCAGCCAAACTCATCGTGAATGGTGCCCAGACCAGATTTCTTGCCTGGAATTGAGTTTGTCCTGGCACGGGAGAATAGGCTGGGCATGGAGAAACCAAGGGACGAAGGCGCTCTGGCGGGGGACTCGCGCTGCGACGACCTCTGCTGTGACGAAGGAAGACACAAGTTGAGCGTCAAATTCTCAGGGTGGCCTCGGGTCAACCCCATACGCCATTCAACTCAGGTACACACACGTCTGACGGCGATTTTGTTTTCTAATTATTAGCGCAACGATACACTATTGTAAATCGGATCCGTAAGTACAACTACCACAGTCGAGCCAGCGAGTCGAGAGGGTGCCTAACGAGACGATGGAACATTGCATGCACAGTCAACGCGACGTACGCTCTGTGCTTTCGTGACAGACCGCGTGCTGCTTCCATTTTTACATGATGGAATACTCGGGTCGAGTTGCTAAATTCATCGCGTTCAGCCGAGGCCAGCCGCCATACTACAGTCGACTCCCTCGTAGTACACACCCCGTCGGGATAGCCCAAAGGTATGTGTTGTCGGAGAGGGGTTATGGGCCAAAGATCCTGTCACGAAATCCAAAAATGCATGTGTTATAAGGGACTATGTGCTATGACATTGCCGAGTATGTGTTAGAGGGGAGCCGACCGTAAATACAATACGCTCCTTAAAACAGCTGTGAAACCCATCTATGATCTCATCACATGCGTGAAAGCCACGACGACATCACCGCTGCAAGTTGTACCCCGAAAACGCGATCGGCTACCATCTCGATCAGCGTCGCTCGTGCTCCCGCGCCTTCCCCTGTCAGATACCCAGCTTGTGCAGCGTTTTTCAAAGCGTCCATCGAAAAGACAAGGGAGTAGCTTGTAAACACCCAAACCCATACATATCCAACCATTCTTGCCCATGTACTCTCCTTCAGGCCCATGCGCTTCCCCAATTCAATTATAGCATCTTCCACGAGTACTCCCACTGGCTGCAGGATGAAATACGGGGCAGAATAGCCGATAATGTTGGGGACTGCCGTCGTCCCGGAAGTGCTTGTAGATGAGAAATCGTCCCATATCCTGAACTGAAGCAAGACATCCCCGCAAACGTGCATGAAGGCGGAGCACATGAACGCATAACAAAGCCTGCGATACGTCACTCCCCATGGTTCACGCTCCTTTGGCTTACTGACTGAGGGTGCCGCATCCCAGGGACTACGTTTGGGCCGATGGGGCCCAAAGAGCGTGAGGTCCTGCCGGGATATGCATCATTAAGTATATTCGGTCTAGCGACTGCGTGCACTTACGTGCCGAGACATCTGATGCCACGTTTTCCTGGAACGTGTAAAGATAAGTGAGACAATCAGTGTTCGTCAGACGTTCTTGTTCGGGTCCTGACGCACCCCCAAAATTTGCGAACAGTATACGCATTTTTCCAGTGTCCAAAGGGTTGAGGCCACGCCTGTGGTTCGTCGAGGTTCGCACCGACCGCAAGGACAGCCAGCGTGCAGTGTACGCAGGTTAGGAGTGCGTAGAGCTGGCAAGGGATTGCAGCGACATTGAGACATTGCAAGACGTAGCCTTGTGAAGTGACAGACGCTTCAGACAGGAAGACGGGGTTGCAACGCGTGTACAAGGTCGCGGCTTCCAACAGCAAGTAGTGAGAGAACAACCACTGTAACCGTGACGCTATGAATGACGCGCGGGTCCGATGACGCGGGTCAACAGGAATAAGAGAACTCTCAGCCTTTCAAGAAGGTAAGATCAAAGTTGGCGAAAGAAATGCAAGCGAAAGAACCAACCTTGAACGACCACCCAATACCTCTCGGTGAATTGGTCATCTTGAAGAGCCAGAAGTACCGCTGGATAAACGGTAGTTGGTACGCAGGAACCTTGTCCGCCTCATGCCGATATTCCTCCAGAGGTCGCACCAGTAGCAAAAAACGGATGGCTTGCAGCACTGTAGTGCCCAGGGTGGCACCGAATAGATAATCGAACTTCTTATTTCCCGTGCGGGCGAGTGGCAGGTCTGCTGCAAGGATGGCTACGACAACACTGCAACCAATGAGGCGCCATGACATCGACTTGAAGTTTGAGGCAGCGAAGACAAGGAGGAGCGTCCTCGCGACAGGGAAGAGCACATCCATGGCTCACCTCGCTGTCCTACGTGAGGAAGACAAGCGCTTTAAGCCTGTCCAGCGGCCTTACGCAATTTAACCCCTGAATGGGAACCGTCGGGGCTACTTTTGTACTAATGAATGTGTGCTGACCGAACAGCACGCCGTGATACAGCAATCTGTCAGTCAACAGCCCATCACCGCGGTCCCCGCCCGTCGACGTTCCGAGCATCCTTTATCAACTGCATCGTTCATGGCTCCTGAAGGTTTTAGCGCATTATGACATTCACGTCAGCGAACGTTTGGGTTCTACCCGAATGACATGCGTTGGCCTCGTGTCCCGTAACATCTTGGACCTAAGATCGAGTAAGCCCCCATGTGCCAAACTAGTAGCAGCTCTTCTGTTAGTGGTTCTGCATTATGCCTGTACATATGTGCATGAATTCGAAGAAACCTATACCATGGCCATATGAACACATGATGTACTTGCGCAATGGCTGGAGGACGGTCTGGACTGGGGCTGGCTTGTCTGAAAAGCGTGTCTTTACGTAAATTGCCACAACAAGGGCAGAACATTTCTGTTGAAGTGCATTCTATGTACTGTTTACTTGTCTGCACATACAATACCCAGTACCAGACAGGATCTTGTTTCTGCAGTGATTCAGTGATGAACAGATTCAGGCTGTAAGAATTGGTCTGCCATGGCATTAGAAGAGATTGATCTATGTAATTGTACAGATCCAATATTCTTTTTCTGCACTTTTTATGACACAATGCAGTCAGCAGAATTGGGCTGGTCCTAAATGCTGCAGCACAAAACTCAAAGCACAATCTGAGGGCAGAACCTGATGTTTTTCAAAGAAAACCTCAAATTAAATTTAGGATTGGGTATGCAAGCAGTAAGTTCCACCTCCAGACTAAACAGAATATTATATATCTTCCAGTGTCGCACTACATTTAGGACGTATCTAAATTCTGCTAACCGCGTTGTCTAAGATGTCATGATAAGATAATTTCTCGCGCCTATCAAATATACATATCATACACTCCTTCAAACAGCGGTAAGTCATGCATCATGGTTCGATGTACTACTCCGGTCAACCTAGTGGTCCCATCACATGCGTGAGAACCACGATGAGATCACCGGTGCAAGTTGTACGCCGAAAACACGATCGACTATTACCTCGATCAGCGTCACCGGGAGTCCCGTGCCTTCCCCAGCTAGGTAACTAATGTGGACAGCATTTTTCAAACCATCCACCGAGTACACAAGGGTGACACTTGTGAACACCCACACCCATGTATACCCAACCAGTCTTGTCCATGTACTCTCCTGCAGGCCCATACGCTCTCCTATTCCCACTACAGCCTCTTCCACAAGTACTCCCACGGGCTGCCAGAGGAAATATGGAGCAGAATAGCCGATCAAGTTGGGGACTTCCGTCGTCCCAGAAGGGCCAAAAGATGAGAAATCGTTCCATAGCCTGAACTGAAGCAAGACGTCTCCACAAACGTGCATGCAGGCGGAGCAAATGAATGCATAACAAAGCCTGCGATACCTCCTTCCCCATGGTTCACGCTCCCTTGGCTTACTAACCGAAGAATCCCCATTGTGTACCGGATCCCAGGGATTGTGTTTGGGCCAGTGGGGGCCAAAGAGGGTTAGGTCCTACCAGAACACGTGCCGTTAAGTAAGTATTTGGTCTACGAGCTGCATGTACTCACACGCCTGACCATCTGGTGCCAGGTCCTCCTGGAACGTGAAAAGGTAAGTCGGAACATTAGCGCTTATCCAGCATTCTTGTTCAGATCCTGACGCACCCCCAGAGTCTACGAACAGTGTACGCATCTTTCCAGCGTCCAAAGGGTTGTGGCCACGCCTGTGGCTCACTGAAGTGCGTAGCCACTGCGAGGACGGCCAACGCGCTGTGTACACAAGTTATGAGAGCATACATCTGGCAAGGTATTGCAGCAACGTTAAGGCATTGCAGGATATAGCCTTGCGAGGTGACAGACGCTTCAGACAGGTAGACAGGATTGTAACGCGTGTACAAGAGCGCGGCTTCCAAGAGAAAGTAGTGAGAGAACAACCAGCGCAGTCGCGATGCTATGAACGACGGGCGCGTCCGATGGCATGGTTTAACAGGAACAACACCATTCTTAACCTTTCAAAAAAAAAAAAAGGGAGATCAAAACCGGCGAATGCAGCGCAAGGGTTAAGGCCTACCCTGAACGACCAACCGACACCTCTTGGTGAGCTGGTCATTCTAAAGAGCCAGAAGCACCGCTGGAAAAATGGTAGCTGGTACGCGGGAACCTTGTCTGCATCGTGCCGATATTCTTCCATAGGTCGCATTAGCAGCAAAAAACGAATGGCTTGCAGCACGGTAGTGCCTAATGCGGCACCGAACACATTATCGAACTTCATATAACCCGTGCGGGCGAGTGGCAAGTCTGCTGCAAGGAAGGCTACGACGACGCTGCAACCAATCAGGCGCCATTGCAATGACTTGAAGTTTAGGGCCACGAAGATGAGGAGGACCGTTCTCGCGACTGGGAAGAGCATAACCATGGCTCTCCTTGCTGGAGAAAGACAAGCACTGTTAACGCTGGTCCTATGAAACTTTCATGTTGGACGTCGCTTTAAAAGCATCGGGAAAAGCCCTTCCGCGCATCTAGATTGCATGGTTACCCCTGTTTCCTAAGCGGACGCCAGCTGAGGTAAACAGATCGGAACGCGAGAGGCATGAGTCCGAGTTAAACCCGAATAGGCATTCATTCTGACGTGTTATCACACACTTTTGGAGAGCTTTCCTTTTGGAGACTGCAGTGCATAATTTAACAAGCGAAGAAGGGTCTTGAAGCTTGACCATCCGAAGCACGATACGCTAGGCCTGAATCTTACGAAGTTCAGCGACTCTCGATATTATCGTAGCAGTGACCGAGGAGCTATATTCCCAATTGCAAGCCCCACCCCTGTCCCGCATTATGTAACATTCTACTCAACCTCAAGGCTTGTATCCACGTCAATAAAATGTGGACTGTAAACTCTACCGCCAGTGCAGTTAGGTGCCAGGCCTGGCCTTCGACAAGCCCTGAGCCGAGCCGAACTGGACCCTGAAGTAGATAAGACAATTGAGTGGAAAGCTGAGCGTGAGAACCGACGGAAGCAAAAAAGGCACAAACGGAACACGCTGACCCGGAAAGAAGTAGACCAAGCACGGAAGAACCGTAGAGAAGCTTACCGCGAGGAATTGCAGGCTTGGAAAGAAAAACTGACCTTGCAGAGAAGAGCCGACGACGGACTTCGATGGACAAGGCCAAAGCTGGGGGCACTGGAAACAGCGGCACGAAAACCAGGTCCCGAAAGCCTGGATTTTGGTCTGATTGATGTGCAAGTTGGTGGGAAAGTGGACGACAACGATGAGGGCACGCAGTTTGATGGTGGGAGTGACGAGGAGTAGTGACATCAGGTCACGCCTAGAAGATATCGCTAATAATGCAAGCTGATACCCTTTGCTTGCCGGCGGGTTTTTCACTCATTCCTCATATTTTCCCTCTCAATCACTTTGTAGTCTACAAGAATCAAGAATCTGCACACTATACCACTCTGATCTTGAATATTTGTTTGTTACGTTTTCTACAGGACCGTAGTACAATTTTGGTGTTTATGTAAAGTGCTGGTGGATGACCATATACATGCACAGCAAAGGCGGTGCTCCGTTGGATGCTGTGGAACCGAAATTCAGTTCGCGGTGGATCGAAATGACCTCCCGAAGTGCGGCGTAAAGCCGCACTTTCACTAGCTCAGCGCTCCATCGTGCTCATTCGACTGCACTTATTTTCTTTCTGTCACAGCTGCACCATCAGACCACTACGCTTCTGTTCACCGATTTGCCATGCATGACGCTGAATCTGGAATCTGGTATTTAACACCCTAGTACCCTATGCAGCCAGGCACGATCCACTCAAAACCCACAAGGACAGAGCACTTAATATGAGAAAATCATCAACCACGGGTTCAGTATTATCTGTGGACAAAAGAAGGCAAGTTACAAACGTGATTTCCATGTGTTCGAATATGAAACCTACAGGGAACAAGACGTGACAGCCAGCAACGAGGCTGCGCACATGAAGGGTTAGGTTGGACAATGAGACACGATCAACGGCGAAAGACTCACGCCAGTGGGAGAATGACGGCCCAATATTATCCCGGAATCTGCCAACCGGCGGGCACGATATCGAAGCTAAGGACAACTATTGTTGCGAATGACGCGAAGGCCCACAAAAGCGCCAATCAAGACTGCTTTAGGCCTAATACGCGGGACTTCGATAACGAAATTGGATCGCTCGACCTCTTTCTTCGTAGCGCTCCAGGTGATGTTGTACGAGAACATATGTGCAAGCAAAGCAACAGTCAAGTGCACGCTAAGGCCGCTGAAAAAGAGGAAACTAGAAATGGCATATACGTCAGACTACGACACATCGAAGCGATTGCAGACTGACAAAAGCGGTACCCAGGTTGCGGTCTCGATGAATACATCAAGCAGGCTGCGGCGCCAAAGGCGGTACTCGAGCAGGATGTATCCAAAATTTCCCAATCCAGGGAAGGCGGCTAGAATCGCCAGGAACAGCTCAAAACTGTGGAGATAATATCCGTCTACCTGAATGTCGAATCCCAGAAGAAGGTGATTCGCCGAGGACAACGCCGCGGCTGCTGCAATACCGTCTGAAAAGATAGTTGGCACACGAACAGCGATGAAAAGAGTTTTCACAGTAAGTAACCCACAGTAAGATAACATGTCTACCGAAAAAGTCGTCAATACTGGCACACGAATCGTGAAATACATATATGTCACGCACAAGACATCATAGTGAACTTGTAGTGAACTGATGCATCTGACCACACAAAAGTACGCAGTTGTTTATTAACAGGGCCTAAACGCCACCAGCTGATCAGGGGATTGAAAGTCAGCTCGCTACAGCCTGAAAGGTGTTTAAAGTTGCCAGCGTGGCGATGTCCAGCAAACAAACAAACATACCATACGAGTACTTTGGCCGTCTATTCAGCTCGTCGTCCACAGTAAGGGAGAAGCCTTTCTTGAAGCCGCCATCAGAATATGTTGCCCACCGAATGATATAACCCTTCAACTACGGTTGCATCAGTAAGACAACGAGACCCCCCGCAGACAGGTCGCGCTACGCCGTACTTGAAGGCGCAAAGCCATACCAACATCTTCCGATACATTCGATTCGGACCATATCCTCTTTTGCCGTCTGCTGGAACAGTGGACGCGGCCACCTGAAGGGGAGAAGGGATATGGCCCTGTTAATTCGTCGTGTAAAGTGTGCTATACCGTTTTCGAAGTAGTGATGTGCTACTTACATAATGTCTGAGGTGACGACTATCAGTTCAGGAGCATAGATGTTGTTGAAGGGTAATCACCAGATTTATGCTGAATGATCGCAACTTCAGGAGACTCGGTTAGTTCGCGGGCTGCATCCCGAAGGCAATCCTGCGGAAGAGTCGACACATGCGTTGCATTCGAACTGTTAAGTTCTCGTCACCTCCGGAACGATAGTGTCAGAATCGACAAGTAGAATGATCTCTTCGATACGGATGGACCTCCCATTGCTAGCCCGTGGTTTCCACTTCCCGTTGCTCTCCTCGAAAACTTCATCGCAAGCCATTCGCAACGCACGTTCTTCGAGCGGTTCCTCGCCAAAAACTTGGAGATCGCCTCTTTCTTCGGCTTCTTCGAGGGCTTTTAGATGCCGCTCCGGCTTCAAACTGGGATCGAGCCCATGGTTCACGTCGGAAGCCTTTTTGAATCGGCCGGCGCGCTTGAATCCACCGGGAGAAGAGTACACGTTCAGAGCGCCCGTTTTCGGGGATGAGTTGCAGACCGTCATCATGGATAACTATGGTAGACGTCCCCCCCTGGCAAGCATATGACTGCATGGCTTTTTTGAGGGAGAAGACAGAAGGCACGCTAAACGTTTATTGAATACTAGCAACAGTACTTCAAGCGAACAAAAAACACACATGGTCTGTTCCAAACTTTCTTTGTAGACCGGCATCTCAATCGTGATATGAGGTAGAGCATGGCCGACCTCCTTGTTCGGTTCTGACCAGACAGCTGAATAGAATCGCGAATTCTCGTGATACTGTGCCACAGGGCCGAAGTTAGAATAGAATGATGGTTAGTGATGCTACTCTACATCATAAGAATAGAAATTCGTACATCATCCCAAGATTGTTAATGATCTACATGGAGAAGAACTGCCGAGAACGTTCATTTAGTGCAGTACCACATTCAAGGTGCGATGCCGAGTCACGAGGGACACACAAAAATTGAACGGGACAGTCACCAGAAGGGCAAATCTTATCCAAGAGCCGTCTAAAAGAGACTCTCGAAGAAGCATGCTGATGCCGCTGCCAACAAAATCTAGAAGTTCGCACGTCATTAAAGGCAAAGTCTCCCGAGTTGGTCAGGTAAACACTCACATATCGACAAAGCACAACCCAAACCACTGTAGAGCGGCGCAATGAGTCTCATTGGCCGGGCCTTCTGCGATACCTTCTCGACGTCGCGGTCTTCTCGGGTGGACCGCCAACGAAACCATTTACGGCCTGCCGTTGGAGCTAGGGGTTTGTTATTCAAATTGGCGAGCTCCTTCTCGGTGACGGGGATCTTTCGGAAGACATCGCATGTCCAGCCCTGTCAACGAGATCTTTGTCTGATGGTTCTGTTGTAGCTCCTACCTCGGAAGACGGAGCGGAAAAGGTAGCTTGAGCGCGCCAGACCAGCTTGATCAGCTTGTCTTCAAAGTCACGGTACAGGGGACAATTTCGTCCGACTGATTGGATCATAAGACAAGGACACGTTCATCTCAGTATTTTCAGGTCAGTTGCGGCCGTGAGCGAAACGAGTTAGTTGAGGAACTTAGGATAAAAACGACTCACTGCTCCTTTTCCCCTCGGGAAGGCGGGTCATAGAATCGATTATTTGCATACGGGACCCTTCTCTGATCAACGTACATACAGGTTTGGCAGTAGCGTCATCAGTGCTTAGGTACAAATCAACCGACGTGAGCCTGAGATACGCATTTGAAGAGAAAAAGACCGACATACACGGTTGCTAACTTAGGCAGTATACACCGCGGCGCTCCGCACTTTGACTGCCACGACTGGATTAGGGAGGTTTCGATTGCTTGAAAATCGGGTTTGGTGCTTGAAGGTTTCGGGCTCCGAGGAATCAGATGTCCTCCGATATCCGTAACCACCAAGCACCATGGGAGAAAGCAAGATGATCATCCTCTGCCTGCACGTCCTGAGTGAGTGCTCAGGAACATTTCATCATCGAAATCTCTTCGTGAACGGATGGTGTTGCGACCGGAGTTCTCTGACAAAGTAACGTAAAGGTTGAATAGGATATGTCCACCTGTCTGTCATGGTCAGGCGATATCGACAACGACGCGGGAAATGGTCTGCCCTTGAGCATGGTAGTCGGCGAATGCGTAAGCATTTGTCATAGGATACTGCAGCCGTCGCACTCGGTACGAGAGTCGACCGCCCGGGTCCTCGTATATTGAATGCCATAGCTTTTGCTGACAGGTTCAACAGAAATCACGGAGGCTTCCAAGCCTGGTATCAGTGACGCAGTCACTCCCGTGTGTGTCGCCTTGAGCAAGAGATGTCGTGCACTTCTGGATGTGAAATACTCCGTGATGGCCCGAGTCACCTTCGATTTACCAGTCCCTCCCTCACCGTGTAAGACCATGCGTAATGGCAGTAGTGAACGACCACACAGAGTCTGATTGAGGTGCCATGTGACAATCTGGTAAGCTCGCGTTCATTGACCGACATTAAGCATGGACGGCTTGACGGCACTAAAGTCAGCCTCCAGTATCTGGCTCCACCAGACGATCGCAGTGTTTTGCTGACATATCACGTCTTGGTCAATGGGGATCACATTGGCCGGTAGAGCCATGGTGAATGGCGTAGTTGATCCACTATATGTATTTTGCTGGTCAACATCTCTGGACATCAGTTCCTTCCACTGCGGCAGGTTGTGAACATCCGTCGCCCGAGCACTCTGAACACACGAGGTGATGGCTAAAATATCTTCCATGGACGGAAGTCCTGCGTCTACCGCGAACATCGAAAGTGAGGGTGGTTGATCGAATGCAATGGAATGCTCACATGGGAAGATGCCCACAAGTTCGGCCGCCTCCAGCGCCAGACAGCCATGCAACCCACTAGTCACTGTTGTTTGGGAGGCCGGTGCGCAGCCCACGGATACGTCGCCTGCCTCTATATCGTCCATGTCGTCCTACATGCTCCTAGGTGTGTGGTTGGTCGCTGCCAAACTCCGGTGTTCCTCTGCGGACCTTTCGCATTGATGGAAGTACTGTATACCTGACAGAACACGTCGCAAGCGGTTGGGAGCGCCTTTGACAAAGGACTCGGTCTGTGTAGACCTGAGCTGTATACTGTGTTTACAATTGCATGGTGCAAGCAAGGTTATCGCCGCCGCCAGCGGCACTTCCCGAGTGGCACCTTCCAGTCATTAGATATTGGCGCTCCAGCATCACGAACATCGATGGTGCTGCGTGCCTGACTGCATGTGTGACTACCAACGCTGAGGACACTGACCGCGACCGCCATGACCCACGTAGTGCAGCACGGCTGACGTCGAGGACATTGTTGCTAGGTTTCCCTCTAAATTTATAATACCATGCATTTGCAAATCTTTCGGGAACTCGCTCACTAAACTCAGTAGCCAACGACACCAGCTCGAACTTCAGGCCCACCAGCATCGCTGCCACAACCGTCTCCAAATACCATGGCTCACACAGCCTACCATGTGATGAGCAGTACACACGAGTTGGCATGGTCCTTCGGGGGGCAGGATGTGGATACAAGGTCACGTCAAAATGTAAGCCTTCACCAGCACCAACTAAGTCTGATGAAATAGTCCAGCAGCTTGGCAATGAGGTGCTTAATATATGGAGTTGCTTCGTCAGGAGTCTGAGTATTGGTGGCTGAGACTGAGGGAGAGGACTCGGATGGGTTGAGAATAGAACACAACATTTTTGGAAACTGCTGGAGAACACAGGCCACATCTATACCTGGAGGCGGAGTGCTGGTGTCATTGACGATGGGGTATAATCTGGTGCAAGTCCGGCGGCTACTAAGCGCACAATTGTACTGCTGAGCTGCCTTGTCATCATGCTCTTGCTTCACTGTTGTAGTTTCGATCATCACTGGAGCTTAACATAGTGGTCTTGAGGGTGATGATGGCAACTTGAAGCAAGGGTGGAGGCACAGCGTCGGGGGCACCTTCGTCCTGACATGCACACGCCGTAACACCAGTGACAAGTGGAGCCCGGGGGAGCCCAATGTCGGCTCATAAACATTTCTAGGTACGAGCGTAAACATTTCCAGGCACGAGCATAAAAATTGCCAGGTACGGGCATCCAAAACATTCGACTTTTCAAGCAAACGAAACCTCCCTATTGAGGGCACCGACTGCCGTTTCGGAGGGGGAAAGAATCGGGTTCTCATATGGGAAGACGCAGAAGTGGTCAGGCTCTGCACGAACACAGACACCAGCAGATACGTCCTCTTCCGACGCTTTGAACCACGCATCCCCCTGTGTCTGAGGAGGGTTATTAGCAACGCTGGAGCGATTAGAGACGACATTCTAGTACCTGTTTGAAGATGCGATGCAGCAAGGCATCGTAGGCATCGTAGTCCAAGTAGCTATGGGTGGATGAGTGTGTGGCTACGCAGAGTCGGACGAGATGGAAGCCAGTGATAACCTCATCACCAGAAGTGTACTCTTGATTTGCAAATTACCATTACACCCCCGTTGTGTGAGCAGCAAAGGAGTAAAGGGGTCCCTAGGGGGATCCTAATCGACTCCTAAAGCTCTAGTGAGCTAGGGGGATAACCAGACTAGAGTCCAGTGTGAGCAACCATAGATTAAGTAGAGATATGAGGGTACACAGTACCTAGAGTCCAGTGTGAGCAACCAAGGGTGTCAACACTGGACTCAGCTACACTAAGTGCGCTTCCAAGTAAACAACAGTAAACAAAGAGTGGCTGATGCGCCACAACACTAGGAATTGGCCTAGAAGGCTGGGAAAAGAAGTGGTGAGTAGCAAATGAGAAGGGGAATGAAATGGTAGTAAGTAAGAGACCATGTAAAAGAGAGAAAGCGAAGATAAGAGGTGAAGATCACCACAAGGAACACTCCCCCCTGATTGCACACCTCTGCCAGCTCAGCTCCCCCCTACTGGTGCAAGTCCCATCATCTTGCAGAACTGCTGCACCTTGACTCGAGCCAGAGGCTTGGTCAGCAGATCAGCAGGCATCTGGTCAGTGGGCACAAACTGGGGTGAAATCACCTCCCTGTCCACCATATCTCGCAGCCAGAACCACCGCAAATCCAGTTGCTTCATCCTCCCATGATGCTCAGGGTGTTTGGCAACTTGGATCGCAGATTGGTTGTCGATGCGCAGTACAGAGGGCTGGGAGACAGCAAAGCCCATCTCCTGAAGCAGTTTTCGCAGCCAGACCACCTCCTTGCCAGCCTCCACAGCAGCGATGTACTCTGCCTCAGTTGAGGACAATGCAACGATGCCCTGCAGCTTTGAACTCCAAGAAATCGCGCCAGTACCAATTTTGATGAGGTATGCGCCAGTAGAACGACCAGTATCCTTGCAACCACCATGATCTGCGTCAGAATAGGTCGAGAATAGCTCAGATGTCGAGGGATCAGGAGAATAGGTAAGGGAGAGGCTTGCAGTGCCCTTCAGATAGCGCAGGAGGTGTTTGACTGCAGCCCAGTGAGCTAGACCTGGGTTGGAGTTAAATCGAGCGAGTACACCGACAGTGTATGCGATATCTGGCCTAGTGGTGGTGGCAAGGTACATCAGTGCGCCAACAGCTCCCTGATAATCAAAGGAACGCATCTGGGAAGCTTCCTCTCGCGTCTCAGGGCAGTGATCACGAGAAAGGCGCAATCCTGGGTCCATGGGAGTCGAAACTGGCTTGCAATCAGCCATCCCAAAGCGATCGAGGATGTCGAGACAGTACTGCTGCTGGGAAAGGGTGATGGATCGACGAGGGCGGTCTCGATCGATTTTAATGCCCAGGAGTTGAGTGGTAGGTCCTAAATCGCGCAATTTGAAGTGTTTGCGCAGGGCAGAGATCATCTCCTCGATGGCAGAGAGAGATTTCGATGCAAAGGTCATGTCATCGACAAAGACTGGTAGTATGATGCGCACATCACCTTTGCGCAGGATATAGATGGCTGCATCAGAGTAGGTCTGCTGGAAACCAAGGGACTCAAGTACAGAGCGCATTTTGCGATTCCAGCGATTACCACCTTGCTTTGTCCCATACAGCGCCTTCTGGAGCAGACAGACATATTTTCTGGGGTCCTTCTGGGCAAAACCCTCAGGCTGCTCCATGTAAACATCACAGTCCATCTCCCCATTGAGATAGGCATTGGAGACATCGACAGAGCGAAGGTGGAGGTCGTGGAGAGCTGCTAGAGCCAGGACGACTCGAATGGTGGGCATACGAACAGTAGGAGCGAAGATCTCCAGGAAGTCAAAGCCAGGTCGCTGGTTGTAGCCCTTGGCCACCAATCGAGCCTTATACCGGTCGATGGAGCCATCTGCATTGCGCTTCAGCTTAAACACCCATTTAGAACCAATCACCTTGCGATCCACAGGCCTTTCAACCAAAGACCATGTCCCATTATTCTCATGGGCAGCTAACTCGTCCAAGGCAGCTTGATGCCACTGCTGGGCATCAGGGCGGCGAGTAGACTCGGCATAGGTCCTAGGTTCTGCAGTAGAAGTCGATAGGGCGAGATCTGCGTCCTCTTCTTCATCATCTACTTCGTCCTCCAATTGCTGGGGGCTAAGCTGCCACCAACTGCGAGGAGGTCGTCGATTTCGAGCAGGGAGTCGAGCACCGATGCCTACAGGGGTTACAGGGCGAGGTGGAGGTGGAGGAGAAGCTGGAGGAGTGTGGAAGTCGTCTGCAGCAGGTGCAGGGGCATGATCAGGACCATCAGGAGCGAGTGCTGGAGGATCTGGAGGGGCATATGCGACTGGAGGGGCCACAGCTCCCCCTTGACCCTGTACCGGTGCAGGGGGATCGTCCTCGTCATCAGAATCATTATCAGAGTCAAGATAAATGCCAGTAGAGGTAGGAGCACCAGTGGAGTCAGAGGAAGTGAGCTGGGGCGCACCAGGTGTCATGGGAGGTCACTTGGAGGCCAGAAAATGGCGCTCATCGAAATCAGCTCGCTCAGAGATGATGGTGCGCTTGGTCAAGGGATTGTAGAACTTCCAGCCCTTGTAACCATCAGGATAACCTATAAAGACGCATTTCTGCATATGAGAACCAAGTGCAGGCCGCTGATCCTTCTGTAGGTGAACATAGGCAGTGCATCCCCACACCCTGAGGTGGGAAACATCGGGTTTTCGCCCATGCCACAGCTCATAGGGCGTAGCACCATCCACAGCATCAGTAGGGCATCTGTTCCACACATGGACAAGAGCAGCGAGGGCCTCACCCCAAAATGACTTTGCCAGGCCAGACTCGTCCAACATGGCAGTGATCCGCTCTGCCAGGAGCCTATTTGCGCGTTCTGCAACTCCATTTTGCTGAGGACGAGCTCTAACAGTGTGCTGGCGCTCTATGCCAGCCTGGGTAGTGAAATCGAGCATCGCAGTGCTCATATACTCCCCTCCCTTGTCATCTCGAAGAGTTTTGATGCGTCGCTCTGTCTGGTTCTCTGCAAAGGCTTTGAATCGCTTGAAGGCATCGAAGACATCAGATTTGGCTCGCAGGGGAATCACAAATCGATATCTGGAGTAATCATCGATGAAAGTGACCCAGTAGCGAAAGCCAGAGAAGGTCCTGTAGGGCACATAGTGCAGATCAGTGTGCACAAGCTCTAGAGGACGAGAGGCACGCCATTCAGAACTAGGAAAGGGATTGGCATGCATCTTGCCAGCCAAGCATGGTTCACAGATGGGATCAGGGCGAGTCTTGACATCTAGCTTCAGTCCAGTGACCAGGTTGCGCTGTATGAGGGCCTGAACTCCCTCCACATGGTGGTGGGCCAGTCGACGATGCCACAGGCTCAAATCGAGAGGCAGGGTAGTTGCAGGCGAGGCCGAGTGACTGAATGGAATGGTGGAGCCATCCAGGAGCACAGTGTTGCTGTCTGAGATGCTGGCAACGAATAGGGGAGCCCCAGGAGGGCGAGAGAAGGCCATGCGCACAGAATCGATGTTTACTATGAAGCCAGAGTAGCGAGTTAAATACAGGACTGAGAGGAGATTGGATTTAAGGTCTGGGACATGCAGGACGCCTCTAAACTCGACTGCCCTCGCTCCCTTGCCCTCTATCACTGGATGAAAGACCACAGAACCGATCCCAGCTGAGTAGACGATGGTATTGTCAGCCAGGCGGATTGGGACGCGTTTTGGGGTATAATTTCGCAGCCAGTGGCGATGTGGGGTCATATGAGAAGTGGCCCCAGTGTCTGCAGTCCAGTGATCATCAGCATCGAGTTTGGAGGGGCAAGGGGAGGCAGAGAGGCGAAGACTTGCATTTCCAGCTCCTTCATGGTGGTCATCGAGCGCAGAGCTGTGCGCAATGGCAGCCTTGGCAGCTGCTGAGGCAGGATCTGGAGTATTAGGTGTGGCAGGCGAAGTTGTAGAACCAGAGGGCGATTCCTGAGCCTGGTTCGCCTTCCTACCTTTCCCTTTGCGCTTAGAGGCCTTGTGGGCATCCTTGGCTCGCTGTCTGGCGAAGCACATGTGTTCACAGTGCCCAGGTCTCTCGCAGAAGGAGCAGGGGTCGCTTTGGGCACATCCACAGGTCCTAGCACCGCTGGCAGCGAGTGCAGAGTCCCCAGACGTGCCAGCCACTTCAGCACGAGGTTTTCTGTTGATATCTTCGGCCATAAACGCAGACTTGATAGTAGACTTGTCCAAGGACGAGAGTAGGAGCAGGGAAGAGGTGAAATGCGAGTAGTCCGAGGGTAGAGCACGAACCATGGCCATACAGACGAGTTCATCGTCCAAGGAGGACAGTGTGAACTGCTGAGGGCGCAACTCTTGGATCTTGAGCATGGCTTGCTCGATCCTAGCCGTCAGGGAGGTCAGGGACTCGTCCTCTCGCTTTCTGATGCTGAAGAACTCGTCATAGGCTGCAAACCGAGCACCAGGGCGCTGTTGGACATAGAGGGTGGCCAGGGCATTCCAGGCAGCAACAGGATCGTCTTGGACTGTCCTAATGTGCACTCTCTGGTCAGCTTCCAAAGCTAGCATGATTTCACCTGCAGCCTTGTCTGCCTTCGCATCCCACTTGTCTTGGTCGTCTCCAGGAGCATTGGGGCGAGCCTCAGTGCCAGCAACAAGCCTCCAGAGGCCTTTGGAACGAAGGAAGGCCTTCATCTCTTCGCTCCAGGTCGAGTAGTTGGTCCCATTGAGGGGTTTGATGCGAGGGGTTTGTTCAGAGGACATGGTCGATGTGTGTGAGACAAAGATCGACGATGGCGAGCGAAGATGGCGATAGATGACTTCGAGGGTGGTATATATGAACAGAGGAGATCAAGAGGAGTCGAATGATATAAGATTTAGAGAAGATTGATAGGCCAGAAGTCGAGAGAGGGACAGCTTGGTCCGTGCGCAAATATGTGGCGATGGCGACCGATCGCGTCGGTGAAAATTTTTCTAAAGGGTATCGGCGGAAAGCCCTCGATGTGGAGAACCCGGCAAAAGTCGAATCGCAAAGATCGGAGCAGTGGATGATGAGATATGAAGGGTTCGAGTATGAGTATGTGCGCACTGATAGCCCCCTTTAACTTTCCAGTGTTATATCTCGCTTTCTACCCAACAGATCGAGCTGAAATTTGGTGTGGCACGAGCGCTGAACCTTGTGAGTCGAAGCGAGGTGTTTTGACAGTCAAAGAACTGATGGGAGAGGCTGGAGAAGCCGATGTTGGGGATTAGGGGTGGAAAAGCGACAGGTGCTGTTGGTCGAGATGTGGATGGATTCCGAATTTGAAAATAGGCCGCCTAGGGTTATTAGGGCCGTAGAAATCGATGGTGAAAGTTTGGAGTCGATTGGAGCAGCAGGTGTTGCGATATGGGGCTTAGAGCGCGGGGCTCATAACCTGTGAGCAGCAAAGGAGTAAAGGGGTCCCTAGGGGGATCCTAATCGACTCCTAAAGCTCTAGTGAGCTAGGGGGATAACCAGACTAGAGTCCAGTGTGAGCAACCATAGATTAAGTAGAGATATGAGGGTACACAGTACCTAGAGTCCAGTGTGAGCAACCAAGGGTGTCAACACTGGACTCAGCTACACTAAGTGCGCTTCCAAGTAAACAACAGTAAACAAAGAGTGGCTGATGCGCCACAACACTAGGAATTGGCCTAGAAGGCTGGGAAAAGAAGTGGTGAGTAGCAAATGAGAAGGGGAATGAAATGGTAGTAAGTAAGAGACCATGTAAAAGAGAGAAAGCGAAGATAAGAGGTGAAGATCACCACAAGGAACACGTTGAGCATTGAAGCGTGCGACATTCTGCAATCTGGTGCGCGAGTAAATAACGTAGGTGGTGTACAACGTTACGCGACTTACCTATCCGCGCTTGCTTTTTCGGTGGTGGCTGCGAAGACCTGTCTAGCGGCTGTCACCCACTCCGTTTCCGGCCATTCGGGATAATCCGCCCGGCATCAAACATCTTGAGGGAACATTGGTTATCCACGTCTTCGACTACCTGTGGGACGACCAACGGGGCCTGTGTAACACTAGGTACATGCCGCCCTTTCATGGGTTTCTGTACCGTTGCATCATAAATCTCTGTATCAGCAACGCCCCCCGGCGCCTCGGCTTCAAAAGTTGCTAGAGCAGCATGAACACAACGAGTGCGGGGCGTATGGAAACCAGGAGACATATCCAAAGCACTTGACTCTCTGGCTTTGAGCGCTTTTGTAGCTGCTTTCTTAGGTCCCTTGGGCTTTGGTGGCTGTGGGGGTGGCCACGGTTTAAGCTGGCCAATCTCAAATTTTAACAAGGATGAGAGGGGATTGGTTTCTAGGATGAACTTATAGTCGTTCCGAATTGCTTCTGGAGATCCTAGCAGCTCAAGCAGTTCCAATGGGGGCTCAAGGTCTCCCATTGGCCTGTCGAGTGCCTGAGAATTGGGAACAGTGGTGACAACTTCGGAGTATTGGCTGAGGGTCGAGGAAAGATCGGCCAAAATGGGCTGAATACTAGTTTGCATGAGCTGAGCGGTCTTGTAGAAGGGTGTACCAGGCTTGTTACACAAGATAGCATTGAATAGGACTAGCTCGACATCATTCTGTGAAGTACTGTTAGCCCCGCTATCACTAAACACCATTGCAGGGACTCCTGACCTTAAATACGCTCAGATCCCAGTATTCGTGGCGATCTAGTTTTACATCAATAATGTCCCAGCTCATAGGATTCTTTACGACGTCATAATA